>JAPVRG010000382.1:652-13052 GCA_029783565.1 Rhagoletis cerasi
TTTTAAAATTTTTTGGTTACAAAATGTTTGGCAACAATCAGATCAGTGTAGTGCTGTTTAGGTAGGGTGCATTCCAAAATGTCAAAATACAAAGCATCAGTCTCTTTTATTTCTAAACTACAGTAGATTGTAATGTCATATGTGCGCAACCATGGTTAGATGCTACTTTTCAACTAGGTTTCGCAAGTTAGACTTATTAACTAGTGCGGTTTAGAAATTAAAGAGACTGATGCATTGTATTTAGACGTTTTGGAATGCAGTCGTAATTTCGTTTCTATTGAGCTTGAGGCCGTTTTTGTATGAAAATGCCCAGTGAACTCGATGAAGATGTCTGATGAGGAGATGTGATCTCCGAAATAGCAGCTATACTATTTTGAAATTTTAATTAAAACTTCCGAAAAATGTTTGAAAAGAAATATCACGGTTTTTGTCTCTTGGAGGATGGCTGATAAAAGTAGAGCAAAACAGAGTCTTACATACAAAACCTTTCAGGTGAAGTAATAAAACAACTTTCTCGCTTTATTTTCTGTCATGCGGCTATCTTAAGATCTTGCAAATGATGAGAATAATTCTCATGAGAATAGGAATTCAAGGTCTTAAGAATGGATATTTACTCTAGGATGAGTACTCTGGGATGAGAGTAAATATTCATTCTCATTACTAATTAGACGGCGAGAAAGAGAGTGAATTCATATTCTTATGAGAATTATCCTCATCGTTTACCAGAACCTTTATACAAACTCTTAAATGCAAATTTTCAAATAAGATAGTGTCAAATCTCCCTCCCCTCTCATCTTACTTCATCTAATATAATTTAACCATGGTACATATGTATGTATGTATGAACATTAGTACATTTCGAATTTTCAAAAATTTAGGTAATTTTTTTGAATATATAATAGTAAAAATTTTTTTGTCTAAATAAATTTCGGTAGCTCAATATCTATTGGGCTGTGAAGGAGTTAATGAGAAAAACTAAAAATTTAGATACATTTGCAGGTACACAAAAAAACTTTACAACCACTCTAAACTCGCACACAACACATGGACAATTTGTATTCGTGGTGATTTTTCATTATTTCTGCGCATACGTACAAATTCGTCAATTAATGAATGCGAGAGCGCAATTAGACATCCACAAAGCAGAAAACAAGAAGCCCCCGAAACAGTGCAAAATTTAAATTCAAATCGTAATCAATTAGGCGCGCCATCTATCGTTCAGCGCAGAATGAGCTGAAGTGCTTAATGAAATCGAACAAAGCGAGCGTACAGTGGCAGTAAAATAAACGGTAAAAAAAACAAACGAACAAACTCAAACTACCAGCACAGCGGACTCATTCTGATGCACTGAAGTGGAGGCAACGCGTAGCCAGCTGTCAGAGTGAGATGGCGAGAGTGGGTGCAAATTTGTAGAGCAAAACAAAAGGTGACAGAATCGTGGAATGAATGCCTGGGTGTACGTGTGTGTGTGTGTGTGTGTGTATGTGTATGAAGAGCTAACGGATAATAGCAGCAGCAGAACAATCAGTGCTGCCAAAACAATTTTTTATTTGTTACAAAACCACCAGAAAAAGTTACCAAATCCAGAAAAAATTACCAAACTTATTTTATTTACAGAATTGTACATATCGTCGCTGCGCCACTCTATTTCCCATATTTGTGTATTTGCTGTTTTTTTTTTATATCCCTTTTGTGATCAAACACAGCTATGTATGTGCCCGCAGCAGTAGAAATACTCTGAAAAAAAATCGTTTTTTTGCTCTCCTGAAAAGTTACTAGAAATTGGGACTGTCTTAGGACACATTGGGATTTACATCTCCATTCATATAAAGTTCAGCTAATGCAATAACTGAAAGCAGCTGATCATTTACATTGTCGCGGATGACTTTTATCACTAAAGTAGTCTCCCAGACGCATACTTTTTTGCCGACTTGACACCGTTAGACTTTTTTTACAAGACTACTCAAATTACCGTATTTGTGCGAATAAACCTGAAAACCTTTTCAAGCCTTTGAAAATCCACATTCCTCAAGTTAGCGCCGACATGTCGCCCAAAATACATAAATACATACATATGGCGTAGTGAGGTCTCAAAAACGCTTGAAGGCTTGGAAGAATTTCCGAAACTCTGCCAAAGTGCACACACATTATCGAATTTTAACTGGTTTGCATTAATAAGAAAGTCTGTGGGAAGATCTCCTCTAACCTAAGAAAGCTTTAAATATCGGTCGTTCATAATACTAAGTTACCGCCAAAAACTTGGAAAATAGGAAACTCCGAATTGAAAAAAGTTACCAAACCGAAAAATAAATTACCGTATTCGAAATAAAAATACTACCAATTTTTGTAAAAAATTACCTTAACGGCAACGCTGAGTACAATTCGCAAGGGAGAATTCCAACGGAAAGAGGAAGTAGAGAAATGATTTTAGGGGTTGAGTGCGAGTGTGAAAATGAATGTGTGCGTGTATGTGTATGTGTGTCAAAGGTCTGAGTTAGTTTGCTGTTTTTGCGAATGCAAAGGAATTGCATTGAAAAATTTTGTATAGATACTAGATACAATTTATGTGCATACGTATTTATGTATGGTAAAGCGAGGACAAAAATTGGGTTTGGTGTAGAGTTTTTGAATACTTTCACGCACATACACACATATTCGTCTTAGAGTGCACAATGATGGCTTCCACTTCCGGTTACCATACATACATATGTGTGCCCGCTACTGGCAAAAATCAACCATGCTAGTTGGAGCCGTGACAAAAGGAAAAATATTGAAATAAAATGAAATTAGGGAATGAGCGAATGGCATCAAAAAAATACAAAGCAAAAAAATCGTTAGACAGCCGACAGACAGTACGAAGTGTGAGCTGCAGGCATTAAAGGAAGAGCCAGTGCTCCCACCTTAGTTAAATATGTATTAGTAAAAATCCATAGAAATGTTGATGAGCTGTGCAGATGGCATTGCTGCGCAGCATTTGCTCGGCTAGTCGATTTGACGACGATTAAATTGCAGCCAAAGCCAACTAGCCAGCCAGCACTGACGTTTTTCATTGGCGAAAAATCAATAAAAATGTTTGTATAATTTGCTTTTAAAATTTTTGTCGAACTACGCACATACAAATGTATGTACATACAATCAGAAACATACATACATACATAACATATGTACATGCATACATACATACATACATATGTAAAATCAATTGTACTTAAAAGGTCTGCAGATAGATTAGTTACATAGTTTTTTTTTTGTTAAACTTTTTTGAAAAATTTATCAATAAAATTTTTGATCTACTTTTTCTACTCACCAACATTGCCGTAGACATTTTCGCTGTTTGTCGTTGCATCCACACGCTTGTGAATTTCACACGCCACTAATTCCGCTGCAATTCCTTTGCATATGCCTTTACGGCTGCTGATATTGTACGCACTTAAAAATTTACTTCATTCCAGTTAGGCAACGAAGTGAGAAAAATATGCAAACAAATCTTTTATTTACAAGTACTTAAGCCCGTTCGGCAGGTTACCACACTCGCCAGCAGCGTTGCGTCCCACCCAATGGCATTTCTTTAACATTATTTTTTCTTCATTTATATTTGTATTTTATTGGTTTTTTGTTTTTTTTAGTTCGTGCACAACAAATTCTCACACTTTGCCTCAAAAAGCGTTTTTCTATGGCACTGCCAGCGTCAACAACTCGCACTCAGACTCAGACTCCAGTACTGTTTCGGACTCCGACGCCGTTACCGTTACCCGTCACTTTTGCCATTACACTACCAAAACCAAAGTACAAAGTGTTCCGCCGCACTGTGTCGTCCGTGTGTTCCTCCTTTGAGCCGCGCTGCAATCTTCTCCACTGCCGTTAATAAAATATATTTTTCCTTACATTTGCGCACACACATACACACACCAGCGGGTACTAGCTTTTGCAGAGACACACTTAGATAGTAAGTACGGCCGTACGTCGCAAGCGACGAGGAAAAAATGGCGTCTACTCTTCTACCTACGGAAAATCCGTTTGTGGCACTTTGGCTCTCAACGTTTAGCTTTTCTGTTGCTGGCTGATGGCCGCCGCAACACACACTGCCACATGTGGCCACCACATCGTCAGAGTGAGAGTATACCGTTGTAGTCGGTACTCAGCAACTACACAACGCCAACGACAACGATGAGGACGAGTACGAGGTCGTCAGCGGCGCCAACGAATTGTTGATTTTGTTGCTTCTCCACTCGCCAAAACGGTCACAAACCCGCGCCAGCCCTCCTACGCCTTCCTACGCCCACTCACCCACACACAACCAAACGCGCTCAGCCAGCCCGCACTGAGTCGAAAGAATTATTTGTTGGTGGCGTTGTAAAAGTGTTTAGCTTGGCTGGTTGGTTGCGTCTTGTTGTTGGTGCTGTTGGTATTGTAGGCAGTCGTCCCGTTGTCCCTAGTGTTGTCATCAAATGCCAATTGAATAATAATTGCGTTTATCGTAGGGTAACGGTAAGTTTGTAAAGGTTTCACTGCCTGCTGCTGCTGCTATTCAAATATGGCGCTCACTCTCTCGCAGAAGAGCACTCGCTCACTTGCCCAGCAAAACGGCTGCACTCTCCTAAGCACAGAGTGGGCAATCACACGCATACAGTCAAAAATGGATTTGTGTTGGGTGGGAAATTTTGTATGCGGCCCTTTTTCGCTCGGAGCTATAACCTCGTTCCAATGCCTACATAAAGGCTAGCACACCCCATCAACTCACACTCTCAGCTATTTGCCATGCATAGTGTGCGCGGCGTCGCATTCCCAAAACTTAACCCAAGTCTGGTAAGCCCTATGGCGCAAATTTATGTGAGAGAGCTTCTAGCTTTCACTGCCCACTTTCTCAACCCCTAATTGTCTGGTTGTGGATATTCATGTATTCATGTATGCACGTGTATGTGTGTGCAACAACACCAATAGCAGCAGCAACAATACCAACAATAATAGCTAGAAACAAGAACAAAAATAACAGAAACGTTTATTTTTGTACATTTAACAAATCGATAAATAATTTTAATTGTTGTGTTGCATATGCGAAGTCGCTGGAAGAGAGCAACAATCGTTTTATGTCTATACAAGTAAATTTATGTGCATATGTATGTATGCATGTGTGGTTATAGTAGATATTGGTAGTGCAAGTATGTTGTTATGTTTCTAAATACACATATATTTTTTTATGAGGCAAAATCATCCAAGGCCTAGCAACAGCACCGTCAACAAGAGACTATAATCCAAAAAAAAACCTACGAGCGCCAATTAACGTTTCCCTCAAAGTATTTCCCGCAAGCATTTCTTTAGAAGTTAGTTTGAGTACGAAAACCTACGTTAGTTCCTGTCCAGAAGCATTCTGTTTAAAGTTGAACTTATGTTCATACTAGGCTCTACCCTCATTACATAGTTATATATGTCTATTTTGAAAGCACGTTGCATTACTGCAACAGTATTAATGGACCTTGTTCTGCGACGGTTTCGGATCGTTTGTTCATACCTTAGCTCTGTATGTATGTATTTCAACTCATACGCTGTAAACGGTTGGACATGCTCGCGTCGAGGTTGTAATAACATCGGCCAAGCTCTCGAGACATACTAGGTCTTCTGCTTTTCTAGCGTTTTTGCCATAGTTCTAGAGAACTAGCATTTTCTTACTGACCAATCACGGTATCAGAGTCATTTCGCGGTAGTAAATCCGTATAGTTATCAATTGGTATCATAACTGTTTTTCCGCATCATCTGAAGGTGTCTTCATGCACATATCACCCACGACGCTTGGAGACTAGCAAGCCCTCTTAAGGTCTCCTGCGGGATTTAATCTCCAAATGACTTCACTTAGACTGGATATCCGTGCAATAAAGCCGAAGTGACTCATGTTGCTAGAAGGAGATGGGGTTGCTGCTTCTAGGCCCGTTTACATTTGGGAGCATTCCTGATGCTTTTTTCTCGTTTGGACCGACAATCACTGCTAAATGTAAGCAAATATTTGTTACGGCTTCTTGTTGGGACTAACTCCGTCTTTTACTCTGCGACGGTCAGACCTACTGTACGTCTGTTTACATTAAAAGAAAATTTAAGCAGGAACGGCTTTTGAAGTGCTGTTAATACGCAGCCCCCGTCCCGTGAGGAGCTATACTGCTATCTGAATTAGGGATGGAAAGGTCGACTCAGACTTTAGTCGAAGGTCGACTTTTTGCTAATAAAAGTCGACTTTCTGAAATCGAGTTCAGTTACCTCAAGTCAAACAAGAATCGACTTTCAATCGATGACTTTTCGAATTTTGTCTTTTCTCTGTCTCTTCGTATTTGATGGTAACATTATTACCCAATTTGTAAGTTTTAACATCCTATTACGGTAGTGTAAACCCAATTTTATTATTTTATTTATTAGTATTATAGATTATTATGGCAACACTGACACTATAATTGTGTAATATCAAAATATGGCAATACAATATTTAAATAAACGGCCTTCAGCAGCGAGCGTTCATTACCACACATAATTTTATAATGGCTCCCAGTTTTATATGGGTTCACTGCTCAAAAATTGATGATTGCAAAAAAGTGAAGTGTAATCTTTGTGGAAAAGAGTTTCTATTTAATGAAAGCACTTCAACGATGCTGAAGCATTTGCAACATGTTCAAAAAATTTATCCACCTGTTTCTCCAGTTTCTTTGTAAATTTTCAAAAACTCAATTTTAGTCATAAAGTCGACTTTCAGAAGAGATTAATCGACTCTAAGAATCGAAAACCTGAAAGTCGACTCCGAAGTCATTAATCGATTCTGAGCTCGTCCTTTCCATCCCTATTCTGAATTTCCGCTATTGTCGACCGCTGATTTCTGAGGTCGTACTAACGCGGTGACAGCCCCACTTAATTTTCCCTGAACGGTACACTATGGGCCAAATTGCATTGGTTTTTTAAATAAATTTTGAATTATGTGGACTAAAGAAAATTATGTGCGAATGTCAACATTCCATTAGTTCGGGCGAAACCGAATTTTATATACCTGGCGAACGTATTAAATATCGTTTTTCCCCCTTTCTGTAAACTAAGTGATAAGCAAGAGTATTTTTCCCGATTTCAAACAGTTCGAGTATTATGCTAATGTAGCGAGCGGTTACACGCCCATTTCCCAAAAATCAACAATAATAGTCTTATTTCTTGTTTACAGATTGTTGTATGTATTAGCCTGGAGTAAATTAGCGTCCTTAGTTATTGAAATATAGGAGTTTTCGTCTTACTGAAATCTTCTGTTATATGGAAAGTAGGCCTAATTTTAGTCCGATCTTAAAAATTTTCAACATATTCCAATTTATTCGTTGGTATATTCAGAAATGAAATTTATTTGTGATTTGCTTCGCTGAGCTAAGATGAGTTAAGGTGAGTTGAGTTGAGTTGAGTTAAGGTGATGTAAGTTGAGGGGAGCAGAGGGTACTCCCCTGGGTTGAGTTGAGTTAAGGTTGGATGAGTTGAGGTGAATTAAGTTGAGTAAAGCTGAGTTGAGTTGAGGCGAAGTAAGATGAGGTGAGGAGAGTTTAGATGAGGTGAATTGAGGTGAATAACAAAACGCGACTGCTCCCACACCGCAGTCTATTTTCGACCCGTCAGTATAGACTACAGTGGAATTCTCTTCGACTATCCTGCCCCTACTCCAATCCCGTCTAGAAGGAAACTTCACCTGAAAGTTTTTATTGAAGTCTGTCGTAGGAGGCATATAATCCGATGGATGGTTTCCTTGATTCGATTAGCTTGTCAAGAATGGCACTATGACCGTGCTGCAGCGCCCTCCAGCAGCCTGACTCTTTGAGTCTGATTGCCGAGGACGCAGCAGTTTCGCGGATGTGGAATTCTATTGGCAGTTGATGCAGGATCACATTAAGCGCATCAGATGGACACAAATTAATTGCTCCTGTAGCACCTGCACAAGCTGCTCTTTGTATACTGCCTAATTTCCTGATGTTGTATTGTTTATCTAGTGCTGGCCTTGGTGGCCCCGTAAGTTAGTATTGGTCGTATAATAGCCGTGTACACCCAGAGGACAAGTTTTGGCTTTAATCCCCAGTTCCTGCTGAATATTCTTTTGGATGTGTAATAGGCTGTGTAGGCTCTGTTTACGCGCATCTCTATATTTGTCTTCCAGCTTAGTTTAGTGTCTAATACGACACCCAAGTATTTCGCCTCCGAGGACAATGTGAGTGTCGTTCCATTAAGGGAGGGAAGCTTGAATTGTGGTATTTTTGTTTTCTTGGTAATCAGAATCAGTTCCGTTTTGCTGGGATTGACACCCAGGCCACTTTTTGTAGCCCAGGTGCTTAGTCCGAGCAAAGCCCCCTCTAGGATTTCGCTTATCGTTGAGGGGAAGATATCTGATACCGTCACCACTACATTACCTGCGTATGCTACGACCTTCACTCCACCTTTGTTGAGATCCAGTTGAATGTCGTTCAATGTCACTACCCATAGTAGCGGCGACAGAACTCCCCATTGGGGTGGTGCCTCTATTCGCGTACCGGGACAACGTTACTGAACCAATGGTTGAAATTATAATTCTGTTTCTAAGCATTTGTTCGATCCACTCGCTTATATGGTCGGATATTCCCACCTTTACAAAGCAATCGAACAATTGCTTCAATTGTAATGTTATTGAAAGCTCCCTCTATGTCGAGGAAGGCCGCTAACGTATACTGCTTGTAAAGGAGTGATCTTTCTATGATCAACTTCATGGAGGGCTGTTTCAGTTGATCTGCCCTTAATGTATGCGTGTTGAGTTCTGGAATGTTTGGAATCTCCCAGAAAATGCCAAATGTGCAAGTCTAACAGTCTTTCCAAATGCCTTTAGGAGGAAAAATGTTAGACTCATTGGTCTGAAGTCTTTAGCTTTTTCGTGATTTCTTCTTCCCGGTTTGTGGATGAATACAACTTTGACTCTTTTCCAGCTCTTCGGAATGTAAGTCAAACTGATATTGGCTTTGTAGACCCTTTCCAACCAGAATGGCCCCTGTAATTTCTGGAGCATTACCGGTATGATACCGTCTGGGCCAGGGGATTTGTATGGGGAGAATTTGTTTATAACGAATTTAATTTTTTCCTTGTCTACGATTGAGTCGAGTAACTCTTTTGAGAGTTTCTGTCGGGTTGTTTGAGGCCATGTTTTCGGCCCCTGATCGCAGCCAGGAAATTGCGTATTAATGAGAGTTTCTAGTGATTCCTCCGCTGTCTTTGTCCATGCAGCATCCTCTCCCTTAATCAGGCTGGGGTTGGGGTGTTCCTTGGATAAGACTTTGCTTAGCCTGGCGGAATCCCTGAAGTTCTCTATGGATGTGCAATATGACTGCCAAGAGTCAGTTTTGGCTTTCTTTACTAATTTTTTGTACTGCTTTAATCCATCTTTGTATGGTTGCCATAGTTTTGTTCTGTAGCACTCATTGAAGATTTTCCTGAGATTCGACCTGTGCTCCCTAAGCTCTCCCGTCCACCATGGGGGGGATTTTTCCCTAAGGACGCTTATCGGTGTGGATTTTTTGTAGGCTATGGCCAAAGTCTTTTCCAGCTTATCTATTGTGTTATCTAATTCTGCAGCAGTTCTAATCTCCTTGGATTTACTGCTATCTAGGGTTCCTGACGTTAGCCTGATAAATTTAGACCATATGGTTATTCTCGGATTCCGAAATAGGGATGAGGTAGAGGGCTTTCCACGAATGCTGAAGAGTATCCAACAATGATCCCACATGGATACTCTCCAGTCATCGACGGTAATACCATCAGTTATTAGGGTTAAGTCCAGTATCTCTTCCCATCCCACAAATCTTTCAGAGCTGGGAAATATAAAGGTCGGACTCTCTCCTCTATTGCATATACTCAGGTTAGTATTTAATATAAAGTGTAAGAGAGACTCACCTCTGTTGTTTATTGTCGAGCTTCCCCAAATAGTATGCCTCGCATTTGCATCGCATCCTATCAGGATTAGTTCCCTCTGATTTTGGGCTATGAATTGTTCCAGTTCGGTGGGTGGGGTGTCCCTGTCATGAGCAAGGTAGGCGGATGCCAGTATTATGTTTTGGTGCCCTCCCGTCTCCACTTTCACCACTGTTAAGTCTGTTGTGCTGTAATTTGGACATAAAAATGCATTGACACCTTTTTTGATTAGAATGCATGCTCTTGGTTTACCTGTGTTACCACTATAAAAGAGGTTATGTGTGCTGCTGTTAAGTCCATGAATCTGATCATCTCTGACCCACGGCTCTTGGATAAGGCTAATGTCTATGCTCCTCTCTTTGAGGAGGATTGACAGATTATCTGTCGCACATCCTTAGTGCTGCATTAGCGATGTTGCCGTCTTTCAGCAACTGGCTCGCATCGTCGACCTCCTCAGTGTCGTCTTCGTCAGGAGCCTTGTCGCCTTGAAAGATCTTCATCTTGGCCATGCGGAGGCCAAAGCGAGTTCGGTTTAATAAAATTCTTTTAAATTTCACCTCACCAGGCACTTTATCAATAATTTTCTTGTTGATGTTTCCCACTGATTCGTTTTTAGGTGCCGAAATTGCTCGTTCGCAAAGACATTCCTCGTTGCTAAAGTTTTGTTGTAAATTAGGAACAACATTACTTATTAGATCATCTTCCGAGATCACAGCATTGCAAAAGCGATTCGAATATAATAAGGCCTTCCGCATCCATTGCTTTGCGGTCCTCATCAATCTCACGAAGGTCTTGAGCAAAGAGTCTGGACTATCGATCATTGTACAGCTGGACTCTCATGTTAGTTTTGAATGGAAGCCATTCTATGTCCGCTGTTCATAAAGTTTTTTCCAGGCAGCCCTTCACAGTGCACGGGGTCATTTTTTCAAAAATTTAAAATTCCAGGAGGTAATCATGAGGGTAAAATCCCATCCATATTATATGTATGTAATTCTGGAAAAGTGTAATAACTATATGTTCATGTGTACATATTTACATATCTTTGCAGTCATTGGGTGCATTGACGGCACAAATTTTGGGCTCCAAAAACCAACAACGAACGAGCATATATTTTTTAATCGAAAAGGATATCATAGCCTCCATTCCATGATAGTAGGTGCTCAAAGTATTGCTTACATACATATGTAAATTTTTTACAACAGATTTTCTGTGTGGTGGAACCGCTTACGATTCGTTTGTGTGGAAATATTCAGCTCAACACATATTTTTGGAGGATCAATATAACAGGAACAATTTAAAAAATGTGCATACATATGTGCATACATATGTGCATACATTCGGGCAATGCTTCCGTATTCAGTAGTGAGTGCTCTTTGCTGTTTGCTGAACCTCCTCCATAAGTTACCATATCGCTGTCAAATTCGGAATGGAGGCCACAGAATCGCAAGCAATTCAAGCATGGCTCCAGTGAGAGGAAAGGTTAAAGACACTAGCATGAGTTTCGCAAGTCCGCCACCAGATGTAGTTGCACTGCAGATGTAGTGGTTCGCGAACAATTCCCTGAAAGAAAAAATATTTAACACCATTTAAAATTAATTTTAAATAATGAAAAAATAACAACCATAGAAGCGCGCTCGGCGTTCAATATATTTGGGATTTTCTGATACTTCTGGGCCCGTTGCTCCGGCGTGCAACCGTTTGTCGCCTGATTTAAAATGCCATCGCGACCGATATCAACGAGTGAGCGCACAAAGCGCAATGCCTCCTCCGCCGGCCAATTCGCGGATCTCGGTGTTCGAGGAACTCGCGACTTTTTCTTGTCCTTTTCTTTTTTTTTCGTTCATCGCACACAAAATCGCAAACTGAAATTGTTAAAACCACAACACAGGAATAATTAAGCGATTTATTCAAAAATTTTATAATATTTTGACACTCCGAATGTCAATATTTATTCCTCTGCCGGAAAGTTATTCGTCGCTATTCCATAGTGAATAGTCGCTCAGAATAAACCGTCGAATAAGAAGGAATAAGCTGAATTTACATGAGGCGATTCAACATTGCTCAACAAAAATCGCACGTGGAAATGGTGATTCAAGAATCGCTTGCCTCAAAGTAGACAGCAAGTCAACTTTTGCAGGCGATTATCGCCTGTCAAAAAATTTCCTCATGTAAAGGCAGCTATAGCGACAAGTAAATAAGCATTCCCACGACAGCCGGTTCTACGTTACCGGAATGACTCGGGTTTTACCCGACCAAGGGCTGTTGTTTCGGCGACCTAACCCCGTTTAGGTCGGTGAAATGTCTCAGTGGTGGTTCGTCCTTAGGGCTTCTGCTACGTATCCTCCTGCTCAGGGCTGGAGTCGAGTCCAACCCTGGGCCAGAGGTTTACACCTGCAGCGTCTGCCAGAGACGAATTTACCACAACTCCACCTCGGTCAAGTGCAACACTTGCAACGGGTGGAGTCACTTG
>JAPVRG010000384.1:0-11984 GCA_029783565.1 Rhagoletis cerasi
ATGTATATATATACTTAACACATACTATGTAATGTAATGAAATTGTTTTTAAGTGAATATTAAAAGGTTAGCTGAAAAAAAATTAGTAACATAGATAATGCTTCGAAATACATGCATACATACATATGTATAAGTAATTTTTAAGATTATATTTGCTCGTGAAGGTCGTAATCTAAAAAAAAGCATTAACCAATTCAATGCGCATCACACTTGTTGGTTCAAATAGATCTCGGTTATCTACCGCTGAAGCTATTCACTTCTTTTTCGCATTTGGGCTTGTTGATTGAAATACTGACGAGGCTGACATTAAATTTTCTATGTATTGTCCCAAAACTTGATTTTCAGAACGTAACTTTAAATTTTCCTCTTTTACGGAATCGACACGTTGCGAAAGGTCGTCGAGTGTATTTTGTAGTTCTAACACTTGTGTTATAAGGCGGGCCTTTTCCTCCTTCTCATCAGGGCTGACATCAGTTTCCAAAGAGTTATGTGATGAGTCAGGGGTGGTGCTACGGTTAGTAAACGATGAACGAAGTGAATCCATTGAACGACCGTTTGGGATATTATGTTGATGTGGATCATCGTCATTGATGATTACTAAACAATATATATATTTTTTTTTTCTCAATAAATCTCAAGATTTACTATATAAATACCCTGCGTGTCCTCATCAGCCAGCGGTATGTTGTCATCAGGTTCTTGTAGTTTATCGATTAGTGACATACTTTTTGGATAATGGCTTGGATCCTTAATGGCTAAGCGCTATGCTTTTGCATTAATAATGCCGTGTTATGGTAAGATTCCAATGATATCGCAAATAGCGGAAATTGTTGCTCAATTTTTTTTATATTCCAATCAATTACAGAATAAATAAATGGACTTAAGAAACTACACTTGCCAACGATAATTCACTAAATCAGGTTTTTTGTTGTTTGACAGCTGCAGAGTTGCTTGGCATTCGTGCCTAAATATAAAAAAATGCAAGAATACATACACACGTCGCTTCGATAAAGGCAGCGACGCCAAAGTAAAAATTTGTCTAAAACAACAACAAAAATTGTCAATTAATGTGCATTTAACAATATTTTAAGGCTTTTAAAACAAAGTCAAGTGTACTTTCCGAATTTCATTTACTAATGGATGAGAAAAGTTAAATGTTATGCACGCATAGATTATAAAACGGATGTGAGTATGTGTTCCGCTAAGCCGCGGAAGTGTTCAAATATGGCGTAAAGTACTATTACACTGAAATGGGATAAACCTTTTCGAGTATTTGAAACTTGTAAAGGCTTTGTATTTTGATATGTTTTCTGTTGAAGAATAATACATTTCTTAAAAGGAAAGGTTTAAACTAAGTAGATTTTAATTTGCAAAACTAACCAAACTTGTATTTAGCACCAGTGTTGCCGCACTCAGTGAATCTAATCCGCACATTCTACAAACTCAACTTTATTGTATTAAATGATGTTTGCTAGCATGTGTAACAATTTTTTTGAAATATTTGGGAAATTATAACAAAATTTTTTCATCGTTTCAATTAGCACAATTTAATTAAGTTGCCGATGTAATGGAATTAAAAATTGACGGATGCAAATGTTCGGGTTGCTGCGTTGCGTCAAAACGTCAATGTGCTCTGCCGATGTACACGTTCCCTTCATCGCTGCTGCTTTTCGATGTTGCTCTTCTTATCAACAGTAGTATGTAGCAGAATTTTACAACGGCGTTGATGTTTAATTTCATTTAGTATTTGTTTTTTTCCAGCAGAAAAAGCAACTAAAACATCCTGAAGAATTTGATAAACGAGATTTTTATAATTAAATTTGAGAAAATCTTAAAAGGTAAATACATTGTTTATCATAGAAACTCTTCCAAATACATTTCAGTTAAAGTTTTAATAAGTGTGTGTTTGTAGGAGAGCAGATTCCTTCTGAGAAATAAAGCGCACTTGGTGGTACATAGTTCTCATCATATGATCATTGCCATCCTGGACATAGCATTTGGGCGCGATTAAACCACGGGTAATATATCTCAAATATTCATATATGTACATATGTATATATGTACATGTTGCTAGCTCCAAAGGGCTGTAATTCTATTTGTTTTAATAGATTTGAAAACTTCTGACGCTAACACGTAACAAATTACAATAGCACGCACCAAGATTTCATCTATAGTATGCAAATAATAGAATACAAAGTAAGTTGGAAATCATGTATTGGTTATCAAAAGTGGAAATTTAGTGTTTGGGGAATGGAATTTTTGTTAATTGCAATTGCTATTTTTCAATGGTTTGACTGCAATTGTAACAAACTATGTATTAACATTTATTCGCTTTTCTCTGATGAATCCCTCTTGTCTTTGGCCAAGCTTTATTGTCTGCCATTGAATTAGAGGAAGGGTAGTTTAGATAAATATTAGCTGAGGTTACCACCTGAATATCAATTTGTGCCCTAATACTATTTATGTTGCTTAGGAAATTCTTAAAAACACTTTGAGGAAACGAATGAGCATACATCTGTTTATATCTGCACGTATGTACGTACATACATAATGTTACCTTAATATAAAAAAGTCCTATCTAAAATGTTTGTTTCTTTACACAGTAGTTACAAAACTATTAAAACTTACAATAAACACTTAAACTTATTTATTGATTTAGTAGTGGTTTTAAATTCTATTAGGTCTTTAGTAACTAATCTACCTTTGTGCAAAGCTGAGTTTTGAAAGAAAATTAGTAAGGGCCTTCTAATATTAAGGTAACGATATGTACGTACATATATACTACGGAATAGGATAATCCAATATATGTACATCCATATGTATGTATTAATATGCACATATTATTGCTCATATTTCCTCTTAGACCCAAAGTGTTGCAAATAAAAACGTCTTTGAAAAATTCTACCAAAAGGATAAGCCTTTCTTATATTTATCCATATATTTCACCTAAGTATGTGCATACATATTTGGCAGAGCCGAATGTAAAAAAATAAAAATTACTCTATAATAATAATTATATTCTTGTCATTTTAATTCAGACCTATAGTTCTAATCTTTGCATGAAGATATTTAACTGTGCCAATATGCGTTTGGAAACCAGTTTATGGTTTTCGTGTGCCATAATTGGCTTTGCCTTTGGTCACCAAATTCGTTTTACAAATAGGCAATAAACACATATGTATGTATGTATGAATGTATTTACATGTGCACACGCATACATTCCTTTATTTCCTTTATTATTTGGATGCAAATTGTGTAAAAGTGCACGTGAGTGCAAGTTTATCAAGTTATTAACATTTTGGATGGAAAAACGGTCGTAATACTACGAAATTTAACTTCTCTACTATTTTGGACAGTGCTTCATCTTGCTCCAAAAATAAGCTTTTTGTTGATGACGACTTACTACTGCTAGTAACATTGAAACATTTCCAATGGCGTCACATGAAGGTCAATTAGACTTATTTCTTTCTGATTATAAACGTCTTGGAAGTTCGTACTTTTGAAAAACGTTTTTAAATCTTGAATGCAAAGTGATGTTATGGAAAAAAGTATCGTAATTACATTCGTACCTTTTTTGCACAAATGTGTGTTGTATTTACATACATACATATGTAGTGTAGGTACCCAGTGGGAAAATTGAATGTTTGGTAATGTACCAAGCAATGTATCGCCCTTATAGTCGACACATTACAAGATGCATTATTTTTTGTACAGACATGTCCTAGGAAAGTAACGTGTCGCGTGTCGCTTTGCAAAACTATAAATAGAATCTATAACTAGAAAAAAAAAAAGCGTCCGTGCCACAGGATTTGAACCCGCGACCAAGTGGGTAGCCGAATACGCTACCATTCAGCTACATCAGCTGTTGAGATAACGTGGAATAAATACATATGTACTTATATTTCTTCTCAAACTTTTTGTTTTGCTTGTGGCTTCAAAACCACACATAATTCCTATGATCGCAAAGGAATGCAACAATTCGGTTATCTCATGATACGGCTTCCAATCTTTGGCTACACATTACCCCCTCGCTTACATTGCGATGCATCTTTTCGTTCAAACGTATTCGTTAATGTTTTCACGATAGAAATGTGTAATGCATTCACTATTTTCCCACTGGGTAAATGCGTGAATACAAACATGAGTACGTACATATGTATGCATGTAAAAATATGTATACGAAGCGCAATGTAAAAAAATTAATAGAGGCCTATTCTAGAAAAATGTATGTTATTTCTTAAAAAATGTTCAAACAAATAAGTTTTAGTCCTTACCAAAAACTGTAAATAAAATTCAAAATAAACTATCACATACAGTGTATGTAAGTACATACATATGTAGGGTGTATAAGCATGTCATGTATATTTGTCTATATCGGTTATACCTGAGTAAATAAATGCATACATACCTATGTAAATACAGTCCTGTAAATTTAAAAGCAAAACACAAATTAGGGGATCCTATAAGGTCATAAATCTCTAAAGAATATGGCAGGAAAAGTTGATCCACAAATTTATCAGAGCAAACCAAACAAATTTATAGGTTATGTGATGCAATTTTTGTACGTACAACTACATTCATTTATGTATATCGTAAACATTTCCAAAAACATAATCATAAGAATATGCGCATGCATATACAACGCTTTTTCATTAAAACTGAAATTATCATTTACATATTTTATATAAAAAGTTATATATAGTATTTATATACATATGTAAATGTTGATACTTTGTCCGTTGAGCACAAAAAAAACAGCTATGAAGTTCAGTTTTCATCATGAGGCCCTGAATATTGCTGAAACAATGGCAACACTTGTCCCATCTACGTATCAAAGAGTAAACGAGTTCGCTTTAACTATAAATAAGAACGAAATAATACATTCTGAACAGTTTTAATAACACGAAAAAATAAAATGTTTATTTTAAAGCCATTGAACATTAAAATTACTTTGCAGTAAAAGCTGTTGAATCAACAACTTCCTCTGCTGCAGAGCTATTTCAAGAAGCGCCGCGACTGCGAATAAGGAAATCCAACAACAAAGAAAATAGTAGTTTACGGGCGTACGCATGCAAAGCAACACTGGCAATCGTACGAAATCGCCCTACCTACAGCAAAAACAATAACGTTGCAAAAAGCTAATAGCTTGTATATTTAATATTCACCGTGGGTCTCACTGTCACTGAGAAGTTAATTCTATACCTTTAAGAACGAGCGTTTACTTGGTATTATAATAATTATGAACATTTATCGCAAAGAAGTAATATAGGTACCAGGGCGCGAATTTAACATCTACCGCTGGTCGGTGATTTTTAAAAATTGCAACGCAGCACTGCAACCCGATCTACGCGTCGCAGTCAACGTCGCAGCAGCGTTGCCATTGCTGCAGCCATAATTTTTTGTTCGTTTCAATCCGTCCGCGGTTCAGAGGAGTGGAGCGAGACATTTTAAAAAGCATCCAGAATCCTTCCGGATATAAAACGCGGAATTTAGTAAAACTGTGTGAAAAAAATTCATTTATTCAATAAATATTAGTGAAACTCACGCGAGAAGTATATTAACAATTACGTCAACGTGTGACAGTAGACTATTCTCCAACCGCCTGAAGAAATATACTTGTTGGAAGTGTTAAAGAATACATTCATATATATGTATATAAAATAAAAACTTAAATTTTGATTGATCTGAAACGGACTTGGTGCAGCCATTACCTGGCCCATAAGTCCACATATTCAGTAGATTCTTCGCATTCGAAACTGCCAGATTAGCTATTGTTACTGCGCCAGCAAATATATCGAGACTATTAAAAAGGAAATTACATTATATTCCTTTTATTATGAATAATAACATTACATCAGCGCCACCAAGTGGTTCGGCCGTGTTACCAGTTCAGCATCAGAATCTGCAACAGACGCAACAACCGTATGCTTCGCATTTTAGTGGGAATTCGGTGCTTCAATTTTTACCTTTACAAATAAATGGACCTGGAACAGCTGGCAATATAAATGTGGCCGGTGCAAATAATATACCAAGGCTTGTAAACCCCACAACCTGCAATGTTGTGACAACTAATGCAAGCAACAGCAGTACTTTAACTCTTATACCACAGCTTTCATTCATTTCATCAGGTGTTGGTCCTACGCCACTTTCCACCAATGTTGGCGATTTAAGTGCACTGCAACAGTCTACATCATCTGTTTCGCCCATGATCAGCGTAATTACCAGTTCCCATAATAGCCAACCTAATACTACCAGCTTCCTAATACCAAGTGGTATTCAAAATAACTCTATCTCATCGGGATCTGGAACTGCTGTGCCAATTAATGTCATTCTAACTGGAACAAGTGGTAATGCAATATCAGCCGGCAACAACAATACGGGCTTTACTGCAGGAGTAGCCGGGGGACCACAAGGGGATATACAATCTAACTCGGGTAAGCTTCATTAAATTTTGTTGTATTTCAATGAAAAATATGTGTATGTATTTGTAGATATTTTGCCAAGGACCAGAAATATTTTCTAAAAATTTGTAATTCTTTATCATTAAAATATGTACCTAAGCTTTTATTTGCTTATATATATTTACTTCTGTTTATTTGGTAGCTGCCATTTTGTGCTTTCGATTAATTATGTAATGCATGCTTGTACATACCTACATACGAATGTGCATACGCACATCGTATGTAAATCTGCTACAGCAGAGTCGTATCCAATGCATTGACATTGACGATTTGGCAATGATCATTACATACATTTTTTTAGTTTTAGACTTTCCTTTCAAATAATTCCCAGGTTAAATAAGTTTACTAAATGGTTGACCTTAATTCCACCATGGAATCGTTGGAATATTTTTTTATGTGCATATCGTCGCTGTGCCAAAAAAACAGTTAAATATGTGTTTTTCAGTAACTTTTCAGGGGAGCAAGAAAACTAATTTTTTTTTTCTTTTTTTTTTTTGTTTGATCACTTCTAAATCAAAAAAGATATGTCTTGTTCATTTTTCCCAACTTTTCAGGAAGCACGAACAACCGATTTATTTCAATAGGAAACACCTTCTGCACATAGCTATAGTTAATTCCTGCATCAAAACACTTGGCAAATCATATGTTGTAGATTTTGAAAAATAACTTAAATTCTAAGAAATCACTGATCATCCAAATCATCCCATTTTTGACCTAGTTCGAATTAGGTGGTGTTGCATCTACACCGACGATGTATAAAAAAACGGCAAATGCAGAAGTATGGGCACTATATAGTGTTAATAAAAAATGTAATAAAAAAAATTATAATCACATAACTGTTTTTTTTTTGGCGCAGCGACGATAGTTGCCGCATGAGTTTAGACCGTTTTCGATAGTTTTTTTTTTTATCGGAAAGATGGTACAGCAGACGCTCACAAATTAGAATTTCCAGAAATTAGAATTATAGTTTGTAATACATCAAATGTTTCGTTTTGTATCATCTATTTTTAATTTAATGTATGCGTATATTTTTAATTAAAAAAATACATCTGATATATTAAATAAATAAATTTAAATAAAAAGTTTTATTGGAGTTGTTTTAAGTAAATTTACTCCATTTTCTTTTTTATATTCGAATAAAAAAACGTCCAGAAATTAGAATTACCTTAAAAACAAAGTGGTTCTAATTTGCGAGCACCTACTGTATGTACCTCAAGGGTGGTCCCATACTAATTTGATTTAGTTCCGATCATTGGATCATGAAGAAATTAAAGGTTCTCCTAAATTTTTATATGACAATCGAAGTAGGTTTTATTTCTTGCTTAAAAATTACTTGTTTTTTTTTTTTAAATAGATATGATGATGTAAAGTTAAAATTATTACATCTTACAGCAAATCCGCAAAAAAAAATTTATTTTATGAAAAGTTAAAGTTTTGCACGTTATACGTAGTACCGATTTCCTAAAAACTTAAAAGCATTGTATAAAAACGGTCGTCGTATTTGTAAGACTAGAATATTAATTTTTTACCCAGATCATAATGAAGATATCATCATATTGTACTTGTGAAAGTATAATTATAAACAATTAATTAAAAAAAAAAACTTTTTTTGAGACAAGCTTTTATTCGTTAATAAAAACAAGAACTAAAAAGCTAAATTATATCGATCCCAGCACACCTAACGGCTAAATATTTTGTGGAGTTGTTTCTTCCAATTTAATATATACGCAAAACCAGTAAAATTTGCAAGTTTTACGAACACCTCATTGATTTGTTGTTTATTCGCAGTAATTTTCTAATAAAAACAGTATTTCATATCTTATATATTATATATGTAAATTTCAACTATAAAAGCCTCAAGCAAATCCTTTACTAGTTTGAATTATACCCAGCAACGTGCGATCAGCTGTTTTTCTTACTGGAAAGTTATTGCAAGTTAAGACTTTTCCAGTAAAAACCTGCAACTTCCCCTCCAAGTAAACTGCCACTTTGCTCTCTCAATTCCCCCTACTTTGCAAGTTTTTTGGATGCATGAACACCAAAACATGATAGTTTGTAAAAACAGTTACAAATTATTTGCTGAAAAAACAGGCATATTAACAGGTACGCGAACGCAATTATTAGGTTTGTTAATGCAGAAATTATCCAGTAACTTGCCAGTAACTCTCCAGCAACTCAATTTCCGAGAATTCGCTCTCAATGAGAAAAATATCTAAAGAACATCGTGAACGCGAAACCAGTAAAATTTGCAAGTTTTACGAACAGCTGATTGATTTGTTATTTTTTCGCAGTAATTTACTAATAAAAACAGTATTTCATAACATTTATATATTTAAATAGATTTATTTTGTCAATTTCAACTATAAAATCCCCACAAACAATTCCTTTATTAGTTTGAATTGCACCCAGAAACATGCGATCAGCTGTTTTAACCAGCAAAAACTTGCAACTTCCCCTCCAAGTGAACTGTCCCTCAATTTCCCCTACTTTGCAAGTTTTTTGGTTGCATGAACACCAAAACATGATAGTTTTCGAAAACTTTTAAAAATTATTTGCTGCATGAACCTCAATTTCCCCTACTTTGCAAGTTTTTTGGTTGCATGAACACCAAAACATGATAGTTTTCGAAAACTTTTAAAAATTATTTGCTGCATGAACAAACCTATTATTTAACAACTTTTGCTGTTTATTTCAATTTAATATTTCGAAAAATGAGTAACGATCGGAATTCAGACATGGAATATTGTTTAGATAAAGGTATGAAATTGTAAAACATAATAATTTTTGTTATTGTGGTTGCTTTTATTCTGATACATAAATATATTTACAGAGAAAATATTAAATTTTAAATGTCTGACACCCTTTTAATATTAGTTTTTTAACATAAAAACCGTTAAATATATTTTAATGTCTTAAAATAATTCAATGATATTTCAGGTAAAGATATTTTATTTCATGAGCTCGATGCTGCCAAGACTACCACTTTAGCGACTGTGATAAGTACTCGGGGCGTTCATGTCAATAAATATTTTAAGTTATAGTTGATGTACGTACATAGGTAGATGTACAGCTTTATAAAAATATCTACTTATTAATCGACTTATGATAAAATTGTTTTAACTAAATTATAGTTACGCAAGAAACTTCTTTTATGTGTAATACTTCAAACTAAAGTACAATATAATTGTAAATTTATAAACATACATATCTTCTACAATAATAAATTATTATTGGCGTATACTACCTTAGCGATTATCGTTAACCTTAATAGAGCCTACATACATACATACATATTCACGCCTCAAATCATTTTACTTTTATCATAGTGATTCCCGCTTCCATACTTATACGCAACCGCCAACAATATCAATCGCAAGGAAACACCAAAACAACAACATGTGCTGCAGTGCGCAGTAATGTTGACCAACAACCCGGAGTACTAACCATCTTAAATCAAGAAATTGTTAAACAAATTGTTGTTGGGTGTACACCCAAAAATAGTGTAATTACTCATGCATCCTCGTCAAATTCAAGCATTGTAAGTAATTCCTCTCAAACTTTATTAAAATCGCCATCAACTACGAGCAACGTTGCGGCAGTAAAGCAACAGCATGTCTCTAACAAGCCCACGACATCACTTACTCAGGCACCGGTAATACCAACGGCAGCAGCTACCACCACTACACAAGTTATGAAAAAACAATACCAACAATTCAACGCATTGCATTCTACTTCCAACGCAACAAGTATTTTACAAACTCCAACTAACAATAATAAACTCCCTTTATCTGAAGCTTCTAAAGCCGCAGCTGTTGCTTCAAGTGGAGCAAGTCTTAGGAGCATACGTCGTGAATCCGGTGTGTTTAACGTGGATTTGTCAAGCGATCCCCGTCAAAGTATACCTCCACCAGTATCTACCTCAGCAATGGAAACGTCTAATCAAACGAATGTATCGGTTATTAAAACCACTTCGCTTATCAATCCAAGCGGTAGCGGCTCAAAAACAATGGTTGAGGGTGTGAATTTCAATCAAAGCAAGACTACAGGCGCTTTTGGATCTTCATCTGATAGTAGCGGTTCATTTAAGGTAGAAATCGACTTAACTAAACCCGTTCTAGTGCAGGCTAAGCTAGTTGAAAAGCAGGAATCACTCCTTAAAGCTCGCCCTTCGCAACATGCCATTGAATGTGAGACAAGTCCACGTTCCAAACGCTCTAAATCACTTAGTTGTGCGTTTAAAGAGGTCCAGCATCCGGCTGGCGCGAATTTGGTGAAGCCCAAACAAGCTTCTCTGATATCGCAATATTCATTGACGGAGCGACGCCACTCGACTGCATCAGAGGGTAAAATGCTGAAACAAAAAAGCAGTTCCCCTCGTCGTAAGCAAACATTGGCGTCGTTGAGTGATGTTAGTGGCCAAGAATACAATATAATAGATTTGATTGATTATAATGATGAGGAACACGAGTTGATGAATGAGAAGCAACCAAAAAAAGACGCAAGAGAAGAAATAAGAAATTTAGAACTTCATAAAGACGGAAAGAATATGGAGAAACAAAGTGAGTATAAAAAGGAGTTAAAGCCTCCATCAACACAAGCCGGGAATGAGGTCAAACCAGCAGATGATAACGATGCGAACAATATCCTCAAAGAGGATGCTAGTGAGGGAACATTAAAAACACATATAACCACCGCAACAAGTACATCAGTCGAAAATGCATCAGAAGTAACAATGAACACTGGTAAAGAAAGTGAACAATTCGAAGAGACATCAATAAAAATTGAAATCATTATTGATGAAGATCAAAATTCAACAGAACCGCGACCGGCCGCGTGCGCTGAGACCGAAGATATACTGTCTAAGGATACGAAAGGTGATGATACACAAACTTCTGTCGAACATACTCAAGATTCATTAGAAAAGTCGCTTTATTGTGATGAGAAAATCTCCCTCAGCTCGACATCCTCCACATCCACTTCTTCCAGTCGTCAAAGCTTGCATGATGATGTACCAACCTTGTCAAATGTAATGCTTGCTAAAAGCACCGCAATAACACTGAATCATCCGAGTACATCAGCAGCTGCCGGAATAGCTCAGACTGCAATGGTCCCTACAACTTCTTCGGAAGACTCCTTATCGTGTGCATTAAAGATGTTAGCCAACTTCAATACGCTCACCTGGAATCAGCGTATCGGTAGTGCACGTGGTACTAATATGCGCTTCCAGTTAAATGAATTTAATCTTATCGAGATCAATGAACGTTGCTCACCGCGCTCGCGCGTTCACACTGCTTACGAGAAGCCCATCTATGAGCGTGAGTCGGCACCGTACTTGAGTGAAAAAAAAGATGGACTATTGTACTTGTGTAGGCGTTGTAATTGTCATGGGCCTGCACTGGACTTTTTAGCACCAGGTAAATATAGTAACCAAGAAGATAATTCAGGTAGGCCTTCCTAAGTGAAGTCATTATAAAATGCTTCCCCAAGTAGGGCTCAAAAAAGTGCTTCCCTGCATGCCTTCTA
>JAPVRG010000386.1:0-12777 GCA_029783565.1 Rhagoletis cerasi
AATGAATTTTTTCAGTTTTTAAACGTCTGACGATTAAAAATTTTAATTTGCATTAATTTATTGACAAGGAATGATATATGTATTAGAAAGGGATTATCAATTATTTTTTCAAAAGCTCGAATTTTGAAGAAAAAACGTATCTACTTTAAAATATCACGTCAAAATAAAATAGTCAAATTAGGATGATTAGGGGAGCTCCCTGATAAGCAACAATTTTTCAGATAAAAGTGTTACGGTTTTTTTTTTAATTTTTAAATTTTTTTGAATTCGAAAAAATCAAACCTTTTCATGTAGCATATAAATTAAAAAAAAAATTTCATATAAAAGTATTACCGTTTTTTAAAATTAAAAATTTTTTTAATTAAAAAACATCGAATCTTTTCATGTATTTTTTTAACAGAATATATGTAAATAAAAAATAAATAAATATTAAAAAAGTAAATATGTACATGAAAACGGCTAATTTTTTTTAATTAAAAAAAATGTTAAAATTTCAAAAACGGTGACACTTTTACCTGAAAAATTTTTGCTTACCTACCTCCTCCACAACTTTTTCCTGATACTTCTTGGACACCCTATATAAACCCTTTAATAAAATTGAAATATAGCTTCTATGTAAAGTTATGCATGAAAAGTTTTTTTCTTGTTGTATAAAGCAACTTCAATAATTCAATATAAA
The DNA here is from genome assembly GCA_029783565.1 of Rhagoletis cerasi. Lineage (NCBI taxonomy): Eukaryota > Metazoa > Arthropoda > Insecta > Diptera > Tephritidae > Rhagoletis > Rhagoletis cerasi. The sequence goes on from JAPVRG010000386.1 coordinate 680, forward strand.
ACAACTAACTACATTAGGAAATATTTTCTACCTAAATCACATTACTTTAAAATTAAATGCTATTGAAAAAATATTAATAATTAATTGTCACGACTTTGCTTCGCACTTACTTCAAGGCACTTTAGGTGCTGCTGCGCGGCGGCAAAAAGAAATACTTGCGCAGTGTGTTGCTGGATATGGGCATCATTATCTCGTTTTCGTTGCCGCGCCGCTCGCTCACTTTGCGATTGACGCGGATGAGAATGTCAACAATGTGGCGCCTTCAAAGTGAGAAATAATTAGGAGAGAATTTTTAAGTAAATTGTTTAAATATAAAACAAAAACTTTAATTTTTAACTAAAAAAACCAACTGTATACAGTTTTCGTAATTCGTTAATTCGCGTAAAAATTGCATCGCTTAGTGCTTACCTATCGCCAAAACGTTCAACAGCTTCACATAATTCTTGTATAAACCATGTGCCCTCCACCGTGTGCCGCATTGCAGAATAGCCGGGCACAGTGGACATGGCCTTGACAATATCACCGAAACGATGTGGCGTCACATTAATCTTGCGCTTTTCCTGTTAAGTTTGTAAATAGGATAAAATAAATAAGAAATTAATTTTTAAATTAAAATCTTACGCTTATGGGTGATTCATCTTTCTGGCACGCCTGTATGATGAGCAATTTTGGCTTACCATATAGCGTATCGCCTGTTATTATATGTTCAATTTCAGCTATCTCTACAGGTATGCTATTGCTGCCATAAACGGAACCTACAAGCAAAAGAAGAAACTCGATTAGACATTGCCAATCAATAACAAAAACGTACACACACACCGTCGATGCCATGCGATAGTATGCATACAATCAGCGAATCAAATTGAAAAGACAACTTTACAGTCTCACGTATGCGATGCATCAATTCAAGATGTGTTAAATTTTCGAACTCCTGCGCTCTGTAGCCAAAATCGGTAAAAACATTCTTCAATCGCTCTTTGTCCACATTCGAGCCACAGCGCGCTTTGAGTGGCTTTTTCGGCAGCAAGTGCTTTGTTTGATATACAGAAATAGTTAAATAAATGTATATTGTATATGAATGCATCTGTTTAAAATTTTTTTTTTTTTTACTTTTAATTCTGGATCAGTATCTTCATGGAAGGCTAGCTGATTGATTATCAAAAGAATTCCAGCTCTTTCTCGGCGCACCTCATACTTTTCACCCATCGTTAGGTCACAGCTGCGCACTGAGGCGCTGGCATTATCATCGGTGTGTGCCCTAGATGCTGCAGTAACAGACACTGGCACATTAGTATTTTCCAACGGCGCCGCTGTCGCTGCATTATCTGCACTTATATGCGTCCCATTGCGAATGTGCTGTTTATCAGCATTATTTACAATCGTTTCGATAAGCATTGTTTTCAAAGCATCCATATCGTTGAATTTGAAAAATTCTAGAAGCACATCGACATCCGCACCATTTGCTACACTATCACCCAAAATGATAATGCGCCGCGAGATCCAATCGAGCATAAATATTTCGAGGTATGCAAAATCATAGAAAGGCAACAGCTCTTCCGGACGTTTGCGTTGTTCATTAACGCGCAGCACAAGCTGCCCAGCTTGTGCCGGTTTCAGCCGCTCACATATGCGGTATAAGGCCTTTAGTAGTGGGTGTACATGTAGACTCAGTTCGCCAATGTGTGGCAGGTAGTGTTGGTGCAATTCATTCCAATCGAATCCCAACTTGCGCAGCACACGACGGGCGCCCACTATAGCCAAAGCCTCTACCAGCTGTGCACGCCAATTGCGCGGATTTACGCTTATATATTTGCTAAGTAAATCGGCGCCGCCGCAGCCGCCGCCCTTGTGGGTATTGGATAGTATGAGTAGCTATTGAAAACAAGTTTACAATAAAAATAAAAATTCTTATAGGAAAATGTGTTGAGCTACCTTTTGCAACGCGAATTCGGCAGCTACGCGATCATCGCCGAATAGAAGGAAGCCCAGTGATACCTGTTGATTATGGTGGTAAATTATCAATAAACAATTTTATAAGTCCATTATGTGCAAACATTAATTTTACAAAACAGCAACGATATTTGCTGCGCAAAATCCCGAAAATTTCTTATCAGTTCCAAGACCTTTATACGAGTCTCTACTTACCAGTTCATAGAAACACAAGTCCCGCTCCACGTATTGCAAATCTTCTACATGAATATTATTCAATTTCGCAACTAAATCAAAACGTTGGCGTCCAGAAGCCATTTAAATGCTACTTAAAATGTTTACTGTGCTTAAAATCAAGAAAGATAGAATACCGTGCACCGTGACTTAAAATGAAAAAAGCGGGCAAAATTGTTAAAATGCAGCGGAAAAATGCACTGAATGACCAAAATTGCAGCGACAAGAAAAATCAGCTGACAATTGAATTCGCTTTGAACAGTGTTGTATTTCTGGGTTCCATACAAACAAATTAATCGATTGTCTCTGCTATTAAAATTATCCACTTTTTAATCACTCAATCGAATAATTTGAAGACAAAAACTATGAGGACAAATTTTTGATTTGTTACGTAAATTTTACCATTATTCGTTGTTTTACTGCCAATTTGGATTTTTCATTAAAATTTGATTTTATCGATTACAGTGCTGCTTATCGACTCCCCATTCGCTTTTGACATTTCACTGGAGAACGAGACTCGTATGCAAGGAAGAAGCACAAAATAGAATTTTTGTCTTTTTATCGCCGCCAATTGTTTATAAACAATTTCCTTTAAATATTAAAAAAATTTTAGATGTAATGGTCCACGCGGAGGAAGTGATAAATAGTTGTCGAGTTTGCCGCAGTCCAAATCAGGATGCTGACTACGAATGCCTATATGTGGTGCAAGTGATAGAAGAAGGTGGTGTTATGCATTCGCACACATGGCAGCTGACGGACACGGGCAAGTTGTACGAAGAAATGTTGGGCATTCAGGTATGTTGGCTACATGTGATTTCACTATGCAATATAAACGGCTACAACTACTCGCAAACTTAGATTGATGCATCAACCATGGAGCTCTACCCGCAGTACCTGTGCAATAGCTGTGATTTACAAATGCGGCTATTTCGTAAACTGACTATGAAAGCACGGCGCACACTGGAAGAGCTGGCAAAATTGTATCCTGATGCACCTTATGCAGGTAAAAAAGATACAAACATGCAACAGGAGTGCGATTCAGTGCCACATGCAGCTTTTGATGCCAATAATACAATTGAACTCGGAGAAGAGTTTCTCGAAAACGGTTTACCCACCGTGAGCAATGATGAAAACGCTGTCATTGAGTCTATACTGGAAGATACATATGTAGCGGAACACATGCAAAATGACACTGAGTACGAGAAGGGGCAAGCATATGTACCAATTACAATGGAACCGGCGACTTTTTCACAAGAACTGAAGATTCCTGAATTAGCGCCAATGAAAGAGGAATCAAATGAAGTTTTAAACGAACTACAAGTGGTCGGTCTGGCAGGCACTGAAGAGCAGTATTATACAGCAGATACGGAGCCACATACGCAGCCGCAACAGTATGCGGATGTTAAGTCCTCAAGCGATACAAAAGAGATCGAGTTTGTGTCGTTTTTTGATGATAATTCGAGTCAAGAAGAACATGGGCTAAAACAGGAAGCAGTCGAATTCTTCGATGTACATTACTTGGAAGATACGAATAGCGGTCTACCAGTAAACGCGCTGGATAGGCGAAAGATCGTGGCCGGTTGCAATGTCGGCGGCATAAGGCGTGCCTATGAATGCCAAGCGTGCGGTTTGGAATTTTTGCGGCGCACGGATTTTCTGCAACATCGGTAGGCGCAAATGCAACACCTTTGGACTATGATACCAAAATTTCCTTTTCAATTCCAGCAAAACTGTGCATTCCAATAAATTTCCATGTCCCTACTGTTCCAAATTGCTGCACACCAACGATGCATTGCGCGTGCATCTGCGCCTACATGGCGGCGAACCAGCCTATAAGTGTGAGCTCTGTCAGCGTACATTCAATCAAAAAGTGCACTATCGCTATCACATGGATCGGCATAATAATGTGCGTAATTTCAAATGTGTGGTATGTGAGAAGGCCTTTTTGTCCAAGCACGACTTAACGGTACATATGCGCACCCATACCGGCGAGCGGCCGTACGAATGCGAGATTTGCGGTAAGCATTTGGCGAAAATAGGCGTGTGTGGCAATAAATTTATGTATATAATTTTTGTCTTGCAGGCAAAGACTTTCTGATACTGCAACATCTCAAAATGCACCGTTATTCGCATACCAGCAAGTCATTTGAGTGTCCGGAATGCAAACAGAAATTTATTTCGCCCTCGACGCTGCGCATACACCAACATACCATACATACCAGTGAACGACGCTTCCAGTGCGAGTTCTGTGTGAAGCGTTTCCGACGAAAACATCACTTAATTGTAAGTAGCTGCAAAAATCAATGTCCAATGCTAATTTAGTATCTAAACATATACGTTGTCCACTTTTAGACGCATTACAAAGTACATCAAAAAGCTGAGTCCAACACAAGTGGTTTGGAAGATTTGGTAGAAGAGGGCGAGTATAGCGAGTCGGATGGCTATCAAATTGTGTCTGAGCAGACGCCTGTCGACCAGCGGCTGGCAATCGAAGATGGTGTGGCAGACTTTTTGGAAATGCATGAGGACGAAAACATCGACAGCATTTTAGTTGTGGACGACGTGGATGACGATACGCAAGCCATATATGGGACTGATTATGTGATAGGTGTGGCAGGGGAAAGCGCCGACATGGTATTTTAGGACGCTCCATCGAATTGGATGTAATATTTTTTGGTGTGCAAATAAATTAAGCTCGGGTATTATATGTAATCGTACAATTTCTTGATTTTTTGTAAAACGGTTGGGTTTTCGTCAACGGAGCTCTTTAACTTAGAGTGAAGTATCAAGCTTAAATTCATAAAAAAGGGTAAATAGGCAACTAACTGTAGCCATAGTTAAACTTTAGTTTGCAAGTAATTCAAAAATTCCCTAGTCAGCTTGTCTTTTGATTGTATTGAAAATGCCACGGGGATGGAGTACATGCAACGCGTCAAGTTAATTAAACCGTGTGTAGGCGTTATATATACATATATGTAAGTTAGCACCTACACATTGAAAAATGTATGCATCTGCCCATTGTTTTCTTAAAAGCAGTTGCAGTTTGGCGCAATATGGGCTGGGTATAGCTTTGACTGTCATGCTGCTGATTTAACCTTTAAATTCTACCGTCCAAATGAATTTTATCTGCCTCGGGCGCATCTTGAATGCCAATTGCAACAAAAGTTCCTTAATTTAGCTCTCTCGAACGTTTTTCACTGCACCCAGAAGAATCACCCGCTTAAAAAAATGGTCCGACAAGTTTTCCTCGGTGATGCTATAGCTTCTCAAGTCTTCAAACTATGCCGAGTTGTTATGCGGTTGTACTAGTCGTATATGCTGAACTGAGCGACCTTAGCCAGTTTTCCACGGGTCGTCCAGGTAACGTACGACCGCCCAACGTCTATCAGTGCAGCGCTTTATGAAGAAAAAACGCCGCTTCCTGCCCGCCATTCACCATCACCATTCACCATCACCATTTGCTCTCCAATAACATAAGACACTTTTTTGTTAATTTGTTAATTTAAATTTTTAATGTTTTTTTATTTTTTGCTTTTATAGATTTCTTTTTTAGTTTGCTTTTACGTGTATGTATAATTTAAATATTAGATGCTACTAAATACGTTTCTCATTCAAATTTTGTAAGGAATTTCTCTTATATTCACTTCATTTAACATGAAATTTTTTATGGATTCTTTTCATTTTGAAGCACTTCTTTGTAGTTGGTAACATAAATTTTTTCCGCTATACGTATGCAATAAGCTTAGGTAAATCAACATACAATACGATACATGTATACTTGTTGTTTTTGCTGCTGTTATTGTTGCAAACGTTTATTAATTTTTTCAATATAGTATGTATGTATAATATTGTAGTAGTAGTAGTAATTGTTTGCTGCTGCAGCGGCGGTGGCGCGGAGCACAAAAATGTGTGCTACAAACGCACAATTCATATTAAATTAAAAATTTTTTTTTTTTGAAAAATTTCTTTCAAATTTTACTAGTCTTGCTGTAGTGATTTTCACTCTACCCCATACCTAATTGCGCGTGCAGCTAGCTTAAAATACATTGTAGATATAATTAAATGCGCTACTCCTCCAGCGAAGGAGCGGCTGTGGTTTGAAATGGTGGTGTTGTTTTTGTTTTTGTGTGTTTTTGTTAGTATTGCTGGTGGCGTTTGTTTTGATTTATGCTTGTTTTGTTGATTTTCTAAATTATTTGAAAACAATTTGCGGAATTATTAACAGTTAAGATTTTTTTTAATTTCTTATTAACAAGTAAGCGTTTTGAAGGAGTTTAGAGATGGGGAATTACGCAAGTGAATGAGAGGAAGAGTAGCAGGAACACGTTTGAAATAAAAAAAATGTGTGCGTATAAAAATCGAGGATTGGTGCACCATTTAACAAAACAAAAATTTTTCGGTTGTAACAAAATTAATTGATTTTTAAAACAAAATAATTTCAACAAAGAAAATCAAATGAAGGAAAATTGACAGAGCGCGGTAAGATGAGTTGGTGGAGGGCGATATGTGCGTATGTGTGTGCTTGTGTGGTTCGTTGTACAAAGGCTTACATACAAAAAAAGTGGAAAAAGGAAAATAGATTTACACTGAATGACACACAGGGCTTAAGCTGCAAGATTATGACAAACGAATTGTATATATAGTTTAACACATTGGATTATTACAGTAACTGCCCCTTTGTTTTGCTACGATAAGATTGTACGCACACAAGTGTTCGCTTATCATTGTTTGTGCGGCTTTACTGCAAACTAGCTGACATACAGCATCTTTTTTTTAATTAAAATGGTCTCTCGATTTCAAGTGCCTTTACTGGCACTTGTACTACAACAACGTTCGGCGTTGACTGTACATAAAGCATTTCGTAATACTTGATTCTTGGCTTTTCTATAATTTTCTTAGGTTCATATTTTTGTTGTTTCTCTTTTTTTTCCATGTATGTATGTATGTATGCATATAAAAATATTAAATTCAAAAAAATAAATAGCTTAGAAAGTAGGTAAAAGACGAAAAATTATCATTAAAATTACATATATGCATTCAACTTCAACATCATTATCATCAACATTAAATTAACGTTCAAGTCCACACAACGTCTCAAGTCCGCGTGCGTATCGATAATAATGAAGTATAACAGCTATATATGTGCGTGTGAATGAGGTGAGAATCGCGGCGGTTGAGGCGCGCGTTTGTTAGATGGAAGAAATGACAGAAAAGTGTTGCGAAAGCCAGCTGGTATCCTGCTGCTGCTGGCAGTTGATGAGCGCTGCGCTTGAACGACAGCTTAGTGCGCGGTGGTAGTTTTGGATTGTTGATGATCGCTTTTAAGATTAGTGTCTGGTTAAGTAGGCACCTCATGAAACAATAGTAATGCGCGTACTGCGGCTGCCTGCATAAATTTAATAGATAACCACTTTGTTTTTTCGCAACACACACAATGTTAATAAAGTTTGCTTTGAGGAAATTTGTACAAAATTGAGCTTACTGCGTACACCACAAATACCTGGTACATGCCTGTGTGCACTTGGAAAAAAGAATCATGAAGATTATTGTAGCAGGCAGCTGCTGTAGCGCGTCTAACAAATGTATTAATGATGTGCATGCATTTGCAAATGTTTGTATGTAAACAACATAAATCAATCTTACGCCTATCACTTTTAGGTTAGGTTCTTTTCGGGAATGCGATGTTCGATTTAATTTTTATTTGCTACTTCTTATGTTGGTGATGTTGGTGCGTTAGTTTAGTTCTTTTAAAGAGTATTTTTTGTATCTTTTTATAAGAATAATTAGTTAATAGCTGTTGTTGCGACTATAAACTGCTGATGTTGTTGCTGTTGTTGAACATCATAATTTTTCTTCATTTTTTTTCTGTTGCTATCATTCAACACTGCTATGCTGTGCTTTAACATCGTTTCTCTGAATTTTAATTGTCTTCTTTTTCGTATTAATATTAATGTGGTTGTTTATACTGTGCATTTCGCTTTCCATATATTTGCCAACCACTTAGCGCTTACCGCCTGTAGGCTTAACAGTGCACGACAACATCTCTTCCTTGGCCATTTTAGCGCGAAAATCGGCCATCAAGTCTCTACAACTGATTGCCAGTTCGGCAAGTTGTGTGAAAATCGCTTCGCCTTGTTTACAATAGGCATCCTGATCGTAATCAACATAATTGGTTAGATCGTATAGCCGCAAGGATTCGGGCAAAAACTGTGACAGAAAGTCATTGACTAAACGATGCTGATCCACTACCATTTCTTCGGTTTGCTGCAAATCGGAAATTGCTGCGTGTTGCACGAGCAACTCATCGGACATATCGTGTTCCTGTGGAAGATAGATTTTTTTTATATTCAAAATTGTAACAAAAATAAACGAAAACATATTTCAATTTCGGCCAACACTTACACTTAGCGACCGCAACAACGCCAAATCGTTCTCCGACATTTGTCCATTATTCTTGTTGTTATTATTATTATTGTTTATGTTGTGATTATGTGATCGATTATTCTGTACGACCATTTGATCTTCGTCCTCCTCCATAATGGCATGCTCACCATCACCTTCACGCATCATATCCGGCATATCCTTAACGACCAACTCTTTGACACGATCCGCATAGCGTAGCGTATTCAGTGTATGTTCACATGAACTCAATCCCGGCGATATCATCGCAATCATGCACGTCTTACTCTTCTCACCAATAAATGAGTCACGCAATACCTGTGTCAATTTCGATACGCGAAATGGCAAGTGAGCCGATTGTTTACCCAATGCTCGTATACATTCTTTAAGCGCAAGCAGTGACTTGTTGATTTCAGCACCCTCCATACGTGTCTGTCGATTGGCCGAAGATGTATCGGCACCACGTTCATTGCCAGCCAAATCGATAAATGAGAACTTGCCGTGTATTTTTGTTGAACCAGGTGGACGCAAAACAATCTGGAAAACGGCATGCGAACGCGATGAATTAGAGTTGGCCGACGTTTGACCCGAGGTGCGCGCCGTATTGCCATGCTGTATGAGTTTGAGCACTTCTTCGACACTATCGACGACCTTCTCAGTCAAGCCCACAACTTGCACTTGCTGCTTTCCATCTTCGAGTACGCGCAATTTCTGCTTGTCAGACAGTAAATCAAAGACCTGCGTACGTGCGCAAATAAAACCATATTATAATAAATGATTACAAATATATAAATATGTAGCGTATATACGCATTTCACATGCATTACCTTTCCACTGTAGATCTCAAAGAAGCTAGCGGACACAACCAAATTTAGCGCACGATAACGCGGGCTTTTCAAATAAGTGAAAACGTCGCGTGCTGCCATTGCATAAATGCCATTCTTACAGTCCTGCACTTTGCCATTGAATTCACCGCCCATGGTGTGTGTTTTGCCGGAGCCCGTCTGGCCGTAGGCGAAACATGTCGCCATGCCGCCATCGAAAATTGTCTGCACTAAGGGCTTAGCAGTGTACCTGTTTTAAATACGATATAGCAGCAAATTTTATAACATTTGATACTAATTGGCGAAAATATATAAGTAGGTATGTAAATAACGGCAGATATGATGTGGAAAGCAGGAATATGGTGGCAATAGTGAGGCAACGAGTATAGGAGTGCACCTACTAATGCAACGATTAATTACTTGTCGAAATTACTGCACCGCCCTAATTCGTTCATCATTAGCTAGTTTTGAGTCAATGGAAAATTATGCGATTGCTTAAAAATGGTAAACCGATAAGGTGCAAAATAAATTTTTGATACACTTGAAATGGCGCATGTGTTGCTATGTGCGATGCATTGTTGATGGGGAATAAAACCACACATGCCAGGAGCGTACTGGAAGGAAATAATCAACTGTTAAAAGAGACTAAATGAAGTCTTTTTTTTTAGTTTGAAATTTCATAAAGGTTATGACGATATTAAAATTGAATTAACTTTCTACAAACGCAACCGCTGAAAATAACGTGTGAGGTAAATAGTTAAATTGATAAGAAAAAAAAAAGATGATAATCTTCAATACTTAAATTGCACCAACGCCAGTGGAATGACTCATGATTTTTCTACAAACATATGCAATCAAACGAGGAAATTAAACCCTGCAAAGGGGCATTGGCCAGGCTAATAATAATAATAATACAAAAAAAAAATCGTTTCATTACAGCAGACAGCTGTCTCAGCAGGGCAATAAAAAATCGAATAAGAAATATTTGCATTTTTTCGAAACCTTTGATCTCAATTGTGCATATAAATTGTTAAGCGTAAAATTTGTTTTGTTAAGTATTTCTTTGCCTCGCTCGCATCGAATTTCACTAATTTCACACATTACAAAAATCAGCATTAAATATGTATTTGCAATTATGACTAATTGCTATTGCATGTGAACAAACGCTAGTGCAGAGCGGAGTGTGAAACATTTTTTGCGGTAGGTATGCAAATATCTCGCTACTCAGCAAATTAAACAAATTCTCCATGTCCGAAATTTTTGGCAAACTACGCTAAGGGGTAAAGATTTTTCGTTAGTTTTCCTTTTGCATACAGCAACTTAACAAAAAAAAAAAAAAGTAAAAACTGTTTACGTTGCTAACAGAAGCCAAGTTATAATGAAAAGAACTGGTTAAAAGTGGTTTTAAGCGGTTGCCACGAAATACTTTTAGTAGCAAGCGAGTGTGCAGCAGCTGCGGCTAAAATCAAAACCGCAAGCGCACACTTTGCCAATAGTCGTGGCACAAACCTACAAAAATCCTAAAATTTTTTAATATAAACTACATATATGCAAAGGTTGGCTTGTAAGTTGCTCTAACAAAAAAAATAAAAATAAAATGCATTCGCATTCGACAAAAACCGCATATAAGAAATCTTCTACCGAGTTGCACGAAACGCTGGAAAAATGGTGGTCGCGGTGGCAACAGCAGCCATTAGCGCCAACCTCTTGGGCAGCACTGCAACTTACTTTTTTTTTAACTTTAAGCTCCTCATCAAAATGTGTACAAATATATATGAAGTACATGAAATTCGTGTTAAATGTATGCGGCCTGCGAGTGCTGATGCCTTTCTATTTATTTTATTCTTTCATTGCATTGTTTTCTGCCTTTTACTACAGTTCTAGCTTTCACATTTTTAACTTTTTTTGTTACTCAGTAACTAGCTACATTAGCACACCCAAAATGAGTAACGAAAATTTTACTACCATGTTTGCGCTAGCGTTTGCTCTACCGCCACCACTCTACATACATACATATACTGGGGCGCAGAAGGAAAGTTTGGGAAATGTTGCAAGTTTAATTAATAGCATTAAGCATTGAAAATCGTATTTGTAGCTCTATAAGGTAGCATAAGAAAGCAAAACAAAATAAAATAAAATATGTACATATATAACTTAACTCAATGCCGAGACAGTTGCTGGTTTAGTCAGCGTTTATGGCATTAGTAAACAAAGAACATATTGAGACGTCGGCAAAGCCAGTACGATTTCAAGTCGCCGCACACAGGCATACACACAAACCCCCCCAGCCCGAAGATTGACTTGAATGTTTAAGTGAAGGCGATGGTGAAGTCAGTGATCCGGCCAGCTGCCAAGCCAGTCAACTACACTTGCTATGTAACTACATATGTATGTATGTACAGGCTTAGTGCAAGCAAACATATACAAAGTTTTGCAGTCAAAACCAGCTACATAAATCCCCGCTACACAAAGTATTGCCAATTTCGTTTGGCCGACTTTTAATGTATGTATGTACAATGTATACTGTCAAATAAGTATTAGTAGGTAGCAGCCGTTAAATTCATACATAAATATGAGCATTTACTTATTTTCTGTAGATCTATCCGTATATAATTACTCACTTGTAGACCATGGCATTGTCGCAGCGATCATCAAATGCGTAATCAAAGCGGAATTTATGATTTTCGAGGAATTTCGTTAGATCGACCTTGT
>JAPVRG010000388.1:0-13785 GCA_029783565.1 Rhagoletis cerasi
TCACTGAGTTAAGCTTACGCATATATAGGAGCATGCACATACACACATAGCAAAATCTCTTGAACGAATTGGTCAAAGAGAAGTAAATGAGAATTATTACACGTACGTAGTAGGGTACTCGTATGACTAGGCGTATGATTAATGGGTATTCTAGTGGTTATTTAGTATGCCAAGGGCAGATAAAACTAACGAAACACATAGTCATGTAATATTAACTACGAAACTTAACTGAAGTTTAAATATAGAAAATAAGCATTTAATTATTATTAACGTATACTCGCACTGTATTACTACTATACTCAAAAAATTTTATGCAAAATTAATAACTTTTTATTTCTTTTTCTACCCTCAGCCACTTGACGACTTGAAACTTATCGAAGCCAAACAGGATTCATCTGCAATCCAACGGAAAACATGTCCCAGACAAATGCGTTGCGCGCTGGCGCACCGCTCCTACTACTCGGTGTTGTGTCCCTATGTTGCCTCATAGGTCACACGCAAGCACAAGAGAACATAATGCCACAGATTCCCCCATCGCTGGTGGAGTGCTATAACACAAGTTATTTCATGAATCGCCAAAATCGTCTGCCCGCCAACATCGAAACGCTCATCTCGCTGATTGAGAAAGTCGAGAACACACCCAACTACTCCTATGACATGCGTACGCTTACGGTTGCGCTGCTGCAACGCTTTCGCCAAGATGGCATTCAGCGCGCATATGGAGTAGCCGAATCACCCGGCGTCATTCCCTACAGTCCAACCGGCTTCCAGTTTCCGAAATTCCGCATATTATTATCGCGTCTCATACCCGGCAACGCTATGACTTTTCCCAATCAAACGCTTACGCGCGAGGAGCGTTGTTCGTTGCACTTTATGATCTCTAGTTCGATAGAGACCCGCGTGCGCGGCGATGAATCACAAGTATGCAATCAAATTTCACAGTATCGCGCCCAACGCTTGCGACGTTCACCAAACAGCGAGCGCAGCAGCAGCAGCAGCGGCAATGGCATGATTGGCGATGTGGAAGTGTTGGAGAGTTTGAAAGCCAAAGCACAGAAACGCGGTCTGAAGCAAAAGGGCGCCTATAATTCCTACGACTACGATTGGGGCTGGATTAACTCAGGTACATCGGGCAGCAGCCAAATAAGTCAGTGTCCCGTGGAGAATGGTGTTATCTGGACGCCTTGGGGTACAGTCGCCGCCGGCACACTGTTAGCGGGTATTGCCACAGGCTTGCAACAACAAACCGTGCAGCTGCGCACACTGCTGGCGCTAGCGACACGCCAAAATGGCTACCAATCACTGCCACAGGTAGCCACCGTCAGCGTGGATAATCGTTGGGCTGCCACTTTAGCTGGCGACCTATCCGAGGTGGCGTTGGTGCAGGTGCCCTTCACAACCACAGAAACGGCCTCGGTGGGTTCAAATGGCGCCTGGAATAGTACGGTGATGCCCAAATGGTATTTCCTGTCGCAGCGGCAAAACATGGAAATGACTGACGCCGAGATACGTGGCAGTCTGGATGGTCTGATCATTGCCAAGAATATAGTTTCCTGGCGCAGCCAACAGAGTAATATGAAACTATCACAGCTGCTGCGCATGTACTACTCCACGAATGGTGTTTTAAATAGCGGCATCATGGCGTGTAATCGCAAAAGTAACTTCGCCACATATGCGCCGCCCGATGAGATGGTCAGGCAGACGAGTGCCTTCGCGCAGGTCTTGGATCGTGAAATGCAATTGGGTGTCACCTTGTCGGCGGCAAATATTGCAACATTCTCGCAATCGGCGGCATCTGCACTGCAAAATTATGTTCGTGAGTATCCTTAGAGTAAAATGCTTCATATTTGGGAAAGTTTGGAAAGCATTATAGAAGTTTTGGTGCTGGGATTTTATTCGTAAGGTTACAAAAAATCCAATATTTTGAGACAAAATTTTTAATAACTTATATAGAAATTGCACATTATTCCTAGATCTAACTGAAAACATAATAAGTAGTGAGTCCAGCAGATGTTCTTCCTCAATGCCTTGCCTGTACATTGGAGTGAACAAGTTTTTTTTTTTACTATTTTTTGAGCATGTTGACTCTTCCGACAGGCTGAGACAGATGATGTATTTTGCGATTTCTGAGAAAACGGCTATTTTTGTAGGTTATCTTTATACTGTCAGTAGTGAAATATTTACCGTTTGGAGTGAAGAAAAAAGAGGAAACAAAAGGCTGGTTATAATTTTGTTTCTGCAAAGGTTACTCCTTTTAACTTTTCAGTAGGCAAATTAAGAAATTCAGACTTTTCAGGTTTTAAATTAAAATTAGTATAATTTGACCACATTTTTCATAAATTGTCACTGAATAAATCGGGTTTATAACTAAGTGGCTTTTTTCATACGGATAATAAAAAAACTGCATTCAAAGTTTTTTAATATAACTTCAAATTAAAAAGTGACACCTTTAGACTGCTCGGTCGTCAAGGGTTAAAATTTTTTTACTAAAAACGTGGGAAATCATATGCCAGTCAAAAAAACTCTTATTTTTTAAATCAAACTTTTTTAATATAACTTCGAATTAAGAAGTGACCCCTTTAGACCGCTCAGTGAATTTACGAGATCCGTGGTGGACCACAATCTTTCACACAATATGTAAGACAGAGCCAATTTAAGCGATTATTTTAGGTCTTTTTCCACGGAAATTGTCGTTCACCAAGAGCATTGGACAGAGTATGATATCCTTCAGATCCAATCGCTTCGCTTGCAAAATGTATTTGTTTTTTTTTAGCTGCGCTATTATTTTTATTGGGTTTTCATGTAAGCTGCATTTTCTTAACCCTTCTTCCCCCACCACCTAACGTTGGAGTCACCACGCGCGATTTTTATGTCTCTTGCGCTCCAAGCTCTTACAGAAGTGGTATTTAGTCGCTTCGTCCTTCTCTTCCATCAGAGAGTGGCTGTAAATGACCGAGATGTTGAAGAATCTCGCTTTCATTCAGATTGCGTCTAGACGCTGGCTCACCGGAATGAACGGCAGTTGTTGGTGACAAAGTTTCTCTATTACCACAAATCGACGCCGAACTGTCACTTTGTACATGACAACTATCGTTGAAGTCGCAAGTTCCTTACAGCATCCATCGCTTCTCTTTGGAGGTGGTAATGTCTGTCTTTGCTTTCACGGAGACATCAAATAGGCAGGTAAAAGCACTTTCCCTTTCGGGAGGCCGGACATTCCAGGTTTATGCTCTCAAATCATAGTTTGTAGCGGGGCTCATCAGCACAGGCCAGAGGTTTCATACGAGACTTGTTAACGAGGTAAGTCCAAGCCCAGCGCACAATCACGTAAAGCAAGCCTTCTTTTTGAAGTTACCCCTGGCTTCACACGACATTGTTATCACGTTGTCTAGGGTGCGCGAACGTGGAAGCAAGCGTAGGAATTGAGAATAGTTGAGCAACATTTACTACGTAAGCAGAACGCAACTATACCTCACTGCATGCCAGTGCTGGTTCTAACTTCCAAGTCTTATTAGCGAATGTGATCCCGGCCTACCTATGCATTTACTATTCCCTATCTGAGGTCGGAACTGTGGCTTTATTTAAGACATATGTTTCTTCATATCTGGCACTGTAACCGTTTATCAATTTGGACCAAGACTAGCGAACTTCATTAATTTTCGCGCTCCTCATTTACGCCAGTTATTCCCACCAAATGTAGACAGGTCCCTCTGCTCTTGGTCCTTCCATTGTGTACGTTTGCGTCTCTGCTTTCATTGTTCACCTACTCGTAGAATAGTTCTCTCGAAAGTCCCTAAAGCTTCATCTGTTTCGGAAGAGGCTTTAACCTCCTAGCTGAATTACCATTCACGAATAACTTACAAAAGATTATATCATCCTTTTACATCTGGCAAAATTCCAAAGCCGCGAGGAATGATAAGAACTGTTGCTAATTTCTCCTTTTTGACGATGTCACAAAAGACATTACCATTGCAGATACGAGCTTTATTTCTTCAACACACTCTAGATATTTTCTGTTGTTTCAGCGAATAATCTTAATGACGTAACCTGCACCGTTAGCAGCAGCGCCAGCGGCATTAACAGTGTGATAACGCCCATGACTAATATCTATGTTTTCTTGGATACCACATGGCAATATATTAATATCGTTGACTATGTCAAGTGAGTGTTTTATTTCATTATACGCAGTAATCCATACAAACATACATACCTTCTTATGTAACTATGTAATTACACTCATCCTTTTCTTAACTATTTTGCAGTTACATACTACAACGTCTCAACGTGAATCCCTATGCCAGTTGGGTAACACTGTTAGCTGCTAACGATGGTTCGGTTATTGTCAATACCACAAATTATCTGCCAGACCTATATCAGAGTTGGAATGTGACCACGCAAGCACAATGTGAGTTTTCGCCTTGAGCACATTTCCAGTATGCAACTAATTCTCACCACTTTCACTTCTTTTTCTTCTGTTCTCCAGATACCACTGGCTTCAATTTACCCACCGTTTTACAAACAATAACTAATTTGACTCAGACCTACATGAACGCCGAACAAACGAACTCTTCCGTTGGTGGCCGCTCTCTAGTCGCTCTCTTGATTCCCTACAGTACTGTGCAAGTGAGCAGCAGCGACTCCACCTATGCCAACACACAGCTGCAATACATCTACGAACAAATACCCGATTTGCATTTCATTTACTACACAAGCGGTTCGATCAATCGCTTTGCGTCATTCGTACGCAATCCGAGCACAGATTTGTTTACACTCAATACGGCTAGCACTGCGGCCGCCTCTTCTGGTCCAGTTGTGTCGCGTATCTATCAGAGTAAGTTTATCGTGTACAACTCGAAATTTTTTCTGAAGACCCCTCACTCACTCTACACCTTTCCATTTTCTGTAGTTCCACGCCGTCTAATCAATCCGCGTTGTGGCTCGTCCTGGTACACTCCCTCTTGGGGCACCGATCAGCTGGCGCAGTATCTAAGTCCAAGTGGCACTAACTTTTATCGCATGGTACCCAACTACTTCTATGGCGCTGGCAGCAACCGCAACGTGGCTATCCAGTCCACCAGTGGCATACAATTCATAATTTGCACCTCCCGCACCGTTCCACTGCCTACTCAAAGCAATGCCACCAACTACAATGGCGGTTCGTCGGACATAAATTGTGCCCCGATTGGTAGCGGTTTCTCCTATGATCTGTCCAATGCATGCAACGGCTACAGTTATATTAATCAATGCCCACCACTCTACATCTCAGTACAGTCGCCAACAACCATATCATCGACGGTTTCATGCACTGACAACGCCTGCCAAACACCGGATCAGGCACGTTACGTGGTCTCGGTGACGAATTTGGGTTGTTACAGTGGCGTAGCTGGGCTCTTTGCCAGTTTCGCCACCATTCTACTGGCGTACTTATTGCGCGAAGCATTGCAGTAGAGACTTAGAGAAGGTTGAAGATTTAATGCAGAAAGCGCTGCGCTTTTTCTTTAGTTTTTTCTATTCTGGTTTGTCAGTGTTGCCAATGTACCTAGTACAGAAATAATATCCAGTGTTAAGTTTATCAACATACAACATGATCCTCCATAGTACACAAATTCATATACATATTTAAATAATGTATTTTTTATATATGCCTAAGTTCATCAATTTGATTTTCTATCATAAGACTTACATAAATGTAATAAATAACATTGTTGGGCCGCGTTTTATTACACGAGACTTATGTACATACATACAAGCATAATACGAATAAAATTTATGTGAACCAACAAAAAAATACTTGGCAATTGATTACAACAAAAAATTTAAATTTTAATGACTCCATTGAATCCTTAAAACATCTAGAGCCGAATATCCACTAGGCATTGAAATGGTAAAAAATTTTTACCATTCAAGGAACTTCGTATAGGTAGTAGCACCATAGAGCAAAAACAGCAAACTGTTTGGCTGCTTTCTCATCCAATTCGTGCTGTGCATCATGACTCTTGCAACCAGTGTGGAAATTTATGGGCTATTCTTATCAAACCTCATATGGCGTTTTCTTTTGTACCGAAATATGTAACCTTCTCATTGCTCGCTTGGCATAAACAGTAAGAAGAAGCATGTAGAAACCTAAGTTGGTACGAAAACTTAGTTTTGGAAATGGTCTAAAATAGTATAAGCCTTTGAAGTGAAAATTTTCTATTTCATTAAGATACTTTTTTATGCCAACCCGCCTCAATATGTGGAAGGTTTTTTAATTGGAACGGGTCGATAACTTAATTATCCCAATGAATGGTCGTTAGTGCAAATGTTGCGCCAGTTTGAACCGTGGAATGAATCGGCATATCAGGGTTAGTTTCCTTACAGGAAACTCTTTGCATAAAAACCAATATGCCTATCTTCCAGAAAGGTCTACTATCCACGCTCATCAGAGTCTTACAAGGAAAACTGAGAAGTTCATGGAGAACTAGGAAGTGACGATAGGACGCTTCTTGGACGTGGAAGGCGCTTTCCATAACACGGAACATTCTCTAATAGACAATTTCGTCCGGCGCAAAGAAGTTGGTGCAACCACATGCCAGTGGGTATCAAACGTCCTTAAATCCAGAACCAGTGCACGAAAATAAACTTTATTGTACGTTACTATTTCGTTTCATTTATTACTTCAAAAGTTCGGTACAAAACAGAAAAAAAACATCATCATCATCTGTACAAAACTATACAAAACAATAAATGATATAATAGTCGATGAGCAATTGGGTATTGTTTTGCACGGTTTATTTTCGTACCCTGTCCAGAACCATTATATCTACTCTAGGACCGGAAAGAGTCAGATCCTTAGCTACGAAATGATGCCGGCAGGGTGAAGTGATCTCCCCTCTGCTATGGTACATCGTTGTAGACGAACTACTTTACCTTCTTAGTGAGAAGGGCTTCGATGTTCAGGGCCACGCGCACAATATTGTCATCCTAATCAGAAGTAGGATTGAAGACACCTCTTCTAACTTACAGAATGCGCTGAACATAGTCGCCAAACCGTGCACTAATAATGGGTTAAACGTAAACCCTAAGAAGACTAATATAGCCACAGGAGAACAGGAAGGGGAAAGGCACTAAATTACTGGAATCGTTCCTTCCAGGAGAACAGGCACACTTCTCTAAAGAGGTTAAATATCTAGAATATATCCTTAATAATAAGCTCTCATGGAATCCGCACCTAGATAAAGCCATTCAAAAGGCTAGGCCCTCTGTCCGCCGGAAACTGATGGGGCGGAACTAGGGCATCAGACCTAAGCTGCCAACATGAATGTATGATGGCTTTTTCAAACCTATTCTAACTTTTTCTGCGCCCGTCTGGTAGAAGAAAGCAGAAGTGATGTCCAAGCAGGCCAAGCTCAGTAAACTACAATGACTTGCCTGTGTAGGCATCACTATCGCGATGAGAACAACACCAACCGCGACTGGCGAGGCGCTCCTTGTTTACAGCAAAGCTTATCTCAGGGGACAATTTGGAAGAAAAGAAGTTCATGCCCCTTTTCACTCTCAGGGTGATAAAACAAGAGGACAGACTGCGCGTCAGCTTTGTGCACCTCTGCCTTCCGAGATTTAACTTCACACAAATTTCAACAACGACGCCCTAAGCGCGGAGTGACAGCCACATTTGGTATACTGACGGCTCCAAGAATGACCACGTTGTCGGAGCAGGAGTCTACGGCATGCAACCGAGAAGTCTTCTTTTCATCAGCAGGGGAAAAGGTAACTCTGTCTTTCAGGCCGAGGTACCGTTAGACGAAACTACAATATCTGGACGAAGAATGAAGCGCATCATTACTGGATAAATACGTTAGGCTAAGTCCTTCATTCCGGAAAAATCAACAAGGAGAACCGAATTACTGCTTAACCTCAGTAAGCATGAAATAAGAATTGTTACACGCTTTCTTACTGGCCACTGCAGGGTAATGAATCACTTGCCCAACATTGTAGTTGTTAACTCTGTTCAGTGTAGGTTCTGACATGAAGGACAGGAAATAATAGAGCACTTTATGTGCCGCTGTGAAGCCCCCACTAGAACCAGATTTCCTTTGTTAGGATCGCCGTCCCAGAGGCACACGACCTAAATGGCATTTAGCCAAGGAACCTCGCGAGGATTCTTAGCAATACGTGAATCAAAGATGACCTGTAGCCAAATAAAGGTTTGTCACAATGTATCGTTTCTTGTTCGCGGTAACTAGGTGACCTCCTCTAAATCTAATCTAATCCAATGTAGAGGTATTACTGATACATACTTTCCAGATTAGCTTGGTTTGATAAAACAGTGGGACTACATAGACATTACATAGAGTCTCTACTCCTACGACCAAGGATTTTTACGTCTTCAACATTGCAACAACTTACCTACCGTTTTAAATTAAGTTCTTTAAATGAGTTTTCATATAAATATTATATTTATTATATTGTACTTTTAGGAAATTTCTTTAATGGTTTTTAATTCACAGCTTGGATGTACTCGAAATGCTTTGAAGATGACGAACCTCAAGGTATACATAATTTGACTACAATTATGACAAACATATTTGTTTTTCTGGATACCACGTGGCCATATTACTTTGTCGTGGATTATGTTATGTAAGTACGAAAATTCTATCGATAATGCTAAAATGTAAAAGATATTCATATACGTATGTATGTATGTATACAAGTTATCAAGTTGGTTGTACATACATTTATATCGCTCATTTGCCAAAATACCGTCATAACTAAAACAAAACTCATTATATCAAGTTTCATGTTGTGTAAAATCTTGTGTTGTTGGCGCTAAAAAGACAATACGCATCTCTTTTTCGGCATTTTAGGAGCAAATTAAAATCTTAAAGGCTTCTCCTTGAATTACGACAGTATTTTAGTAAGTGAGCGATATGTATTCAGGTTAAGATATTTTATTTTTGGTTGTTGGTGTTGAAATTAGGTTAGGTTAGAACGGCTTAAGAATAGATTCTCCCCGCCCCCTATATACGTCGAAATAGGCCCGTTGCAGTACTATATGTAATTACCGACCACTTTCGGTGTTAAAAACTCACTAGGGCATAAACCACTTTTTAGACGCTGTCAAAATTTCTAAAGCTCTAATTTGCACTTGTGAGATCTCCGCAAAATTTTAAAAGAATGATGTATTTTGGAACGAATTTTCGTCATCCCTTGTCAAATTTGGTTTGGGGACAAACCGGTTTCAGCGTTGTGCTATCTTCAGTTTCGAACGAAAAATGACACTGAAGATGGCACAACGCCGAAACCGGTTTGTCTCCAAACCAAATTTGACAAGGGATGACGGAAATTCTTTCCAGAATACATCATATACCCACCCTATCGGAAACTACCACAACCAAAAAGAATACTTTAAAAGAATGCTTCGCCAAACGTACGAAATCTTCTTCTACTTAAACCGGACAGTGACATAAAATACATTGCACATTGTTTTCTCCTGCGGTTTGTCATGAAATGTAAGCCAACTAGAGCAGTGATCAGCTGGCCATAGCTCTCTGAGCGCACTCTGAGTACATGTGTGCTTCACACGTACGAGTATACGAACAACTGCAGCTCACTCATTGAATCGTTTGGATGTATTAGTATGCCGACCACTGAATTATAGTCCTGCCAGATAGAGTACGTTGCGTCCGTTTCGCTCAAGAATGAAACTGCCATTTGAGTAGACTGTGTGTATTTGCATGGAGAGCGCCAGATTGCTAACCCTTGCTTCGATTGTTGGTCAACACTCAACTTTTGACGCAAGCAAGTTCGGCAATGTATGGGCGACGGTATTGGTGCAGTTTACGGTACCCACCAAATTTTTCCAAATTGGTCCAAAGAGGTGTCAACGAATCGTTTCACTGCCAATATTACGAATCTGAAGGCGCAAGTTGATTTTTTTTTTTCAAACCGTTCAAAAGTTGTTTGAAATAACTTTTCGTTTAGGTCCACTTTGTTGTTGATAAATTTTCGGAGGGATCCGTAAACTGCATTTTTACCTAGGCGGATATACAAACGCAACGCCTTCATTGTGCCGCCTCTCTACGTTACGTACGCATCGATGCATGTGTCTTACTCTAAGAAGGCCAGGCAAGGTGTCTACTCAAGGAATGTTATCTCTTACATACGCTTAAAAGTTGCCTTTTGTATAACCTTCGTTTCCGATTCATCAGCTCTGAAATTACAATTAAAATCGATCTGTCCAGCACCCACATAAGTTGAATTCTATAATGTCAGGCAATCTCTTTCAGAGCTCTATAACTCTATAAGCGAGTTTAAAGATTTGGGTACTGGGGGCTTTTTCAATGCGGTTCGTTGTGTTGTCTTATCAATGCAGCTTTCTGTCGGGAATCACTCCTAAGTACTTAGTCTGATAAAGAAAACTTACTCCTTCTCAATCACAGTTGATTTTTGAATATGGTAAAGCAACTATCTGGAAGTATTTTTTTTAAAGAAAATTAACAAAGCCTAGCCTTATGCAGTTAAAGAAAACAGATGAAAAGGCCCGTTTTTTTATTAGGAACATGAAATTTCGCACTATTTTCTTTTATTTTCAACAGAGAGTTTACAGTGAAAATGATAAAGATCGGTTACTATAACAACTGATTGTTCAGATGTGAGGTTTTACTTTAAAACTCATTCATTTATACAGCTAAAACCGTGAGCTATTTGCTAATTAATCATACAAGGTCCACTGAGAAAATGGTCAAGATCGGTCCTCTAAAAGGAATGTTCCGATATAAGTTTTTACAAAATAACTGCTCCATCTGTGTTCATAGTATAAATCAATTTAGTATAATGTGTAGCTCCCAAAATCAGGGACCGAAAATAATCGATAAATATCATGATTTTTATTTTTCGATCAAAAAATAATCGTTATTGTTTGTTTTTTATTTTTTGCTATCATTTTTAACCGTTACAACGGACATAGACTGCTTTTTTATGACCGATTTAAATTTTTTATGATCGAAAAAATAAAAATCATAAAATAACGATTAAATTGATCGAAAAAATATAAATCAAATTTTAACGGTTAAAATATGATTTTTATTATAAATATCACAACCGTTACGGTCCCTGCCCAAAAGAAATGGTGGTGGAAATTAAATTTTTGGATGTTCATAATGGTATGAAGGATTCGGCATAGCCGAAGACAGCTCTGTCCTTACTTGTTTTTGTTTATATTTTACTCTAAAATGCAAAATTCCCATTTTTGTTGTTCCACATTACATGCAAAATTTTGTTTACTTTTCTTGAGGCATCTTGTTGTATTTGCTCTTGTGCTATATCTATTCAATGTGCCTTGCACTTGTTCCTTTTTTCTTCCTCTAACCCATAGCTTTGTACTTCAACGACTCAATATAAACCCCTATGCCAGCGCTGTAACCTTACTCTCCGCCGCGGATGGCACAATAATGGTCAACACCACGCACTATTTGATGGAAGTCTATGAGAAATGGAATACCACAACGCATTCTTGGTGTAAGTATATTTTCCAAGATATGTAAATATTTTTAAGAAGTAAGCACATATCTCCAATCCCATTCGCAGACAAGCCAGGCTTCAGTCTACCACAAATCCTAAACTCTGCCGTAGATCTGACGCAAAATATTATGGATGTTGATCGCAACACTTCGTCACTGGGTGGCCGATCGCTGATCGCACTGCTTGTACCCAGCCCGGTTGCCTTTGTACCCGATTGGGATATGCGCTATGCTCTACACTTTCTCGAACGACTCAACTACTCAGTGCCGGACTTACATTTTCTCTACTACGGCGGTGGTGCGCTCATACGTTTCAAAAATCTCGTGCAAAATCCACACCAGGATCTATTTCCACTCGGAGAGGAATATGATGTGTTGGCGGCTGGAAGGCCCGTAGTAAGGCGCATACGTGAAAGTGAGTGATTTAACAAATTTTTTGTTGGCGCAATACCAATAAATAAACTGTCTTCACAGTTCCACGTCGCCTCGTGAATCCTCGTTGTGGCGCCGATATGTACGCCAGCTCCACCGGACCCAACGAAATGGTACAATATGTGCGCACAGGCGACATCAATTTCTATCGTATAATGCCAAATTACTTCTTCGGTTCGACCAGCATGCGTTACCTGCGCATACGGCCGTTGAGCCCAATATCTTTCATTGTCTGCAGTGCCCGCACAAATGCATTACCCTACCGCAAAGATGGCGTAGATCAGCCAGAACAGGGATGTGGTCAAACTGCTGCCACTAATGGATATACTTTGGACTTGAGTGAACTTTGCATTGGGTACACTTACATCACCGACTGCCCGCCACTGTATGTGTCCGTACAAGCACAGCGATTCGTCGGTAGCAGCCTTCTATCTTGCAGCGATCCTGCCTGTCGGTGGCCCGATGAGTCGCAATTTCTCATTTACGTAAATTATTTAGTTTGTAATAAGGCAGGAAAGGTAATGACGACACCAAAGGCAGTAGCGTTAGTTTTTATCGTTATGATAGCTCGGAATTTAAAGTACAAGTGAACTTATATAAGGCTCAGATTAGTTAATATTCACATGCCAAGATTTTACACAAATGAAATGAGAATAAATGAATGCAATTACATAGTTCTATATGTATAAAGGGATTTCCTTAAAATCGGAAAATCTTAAACTATGTGCAAATGTTTAAATACGTAGGTAAGTAAAGTTACTGTTTGACAGAATAACCAGGATTTTGTGAACATATTTATTTTTCATAACAGCCCATCGCACACCGCCTTAGTGAGCAAAAATCTGAAAATTCTTTGGGTGCAATGTGAACGTGTTTGGTATTTTTGTAAAGGTAATTTATCCACTAAAAAGAATTAAACCGCAATTTCCATACAAAATTAATTATATGCCGCCAGGGAGCCACTAAAATTAACAAATTTAATAGTAAGAATTTTAATCAGAGCATAGCCATTCGTAGGCTCTTCACGGAAAAAAATGTCAAAAATACATTTTGGAAATAAATTGCTGGTTTGACAATTTTTTATTTCTATATACATTAGCGAGGGTCAAAAAAAATCAAGTAATTTTTTTTTTGATCCGACACACGAAAACTAGTACCTAGGTACCTCTGGAAAGTACTTACCAAATATGAGCTCTTAATATTAACGGGAAGATGATGCTCATCATAGTTTTCCATTTTCAATTTAGTCTCATATAAAAATGGTCATATCTTATCACCAATAGATCGTTAACTCAGTTGCATCATCAACATTTATAGGAAATTGAACGCTCTACGAAAATGGTGTGGTATACTCCTTTCATTAAGCTAACCATTTAAAAGATATTCAAGGTCAAAGATTGAAGTATTTTAAGGAAAATAACTTTTTGTTTTGAATTTTTGTAACTTACTAAAAAATTATTATTGTCAAATGAGTTTCAATTATTTCTATAGGAATTTGAACGCTCTACAAAAAAGGCTTCTTTCTTTTTTTTTTTGTTCTTTTTTTTAATGAGTGGGCATTGGAATCCTACTGCGAAATGGTTAGAGTAATCGATTAACCACAAAAAACCTTTTTCGTAGAGCGTTCAATTACCTATAAATATTGATGATGCAACTGGGTTAACGATCTATTGGTGGTAAGATATGACCATTTTTATATGAGACTAAATTTGTTGGCGCTGTAACCGCCTAAGCGATTTTGGCCGAGTCCAAAACAGCACGCCAGTCATTTCTCTTCTGTGCCAACTGACGCCAATTGGAAATGCCAAGTAAAGCCAAGTCCTGCTCCACCTGGTCTTTCCAACGCAGAGGA
>JAPVRG010000411.1:0-11274 GCA_029783565.1 Rhagoletis cerasi
AAAGATCCTTTCATACCCTCACAACTTTATATCCTTCCTATTTCCCGCACTAAACATACTTTATTAACATTCATATAGTTTGCACTCGTTTTTTTGTTAATTTATATTAGTTATTTATTTTTCATTTAGTTATTTCTCAATCAACACAAATTCAACTAAAAACACTGTTATAAGAAAAAAACATTTTATAAAAAAAACTACAATGTCAATTCAATTTTCATTGTTATTGTTAACAAGAATCATCGCTACACGTTTCGTGCGTGAGATTTCCGAAAGAAAATAAGTGTACAATATTTTGAAAGCAAAATAAGTACAGACACAGTGATATATAATCTTCACTCACGTCAAGTTTTCCAGAATAAAGCTAAGCTCAACTTTATGTTTGCGTTTGGTTTTCTTTATTTTTTTTTCTTCAAGTTTTTAATAAAAATAAATATATGTTCTATGTAGTAAATAAAATAGAACAAAAAATATTTTATGAAAAATAAAATGAAATAAATACAGGGTTTTCAAATATCTCGCCACCTGTGCCACCTAGCGGAATAATTTATCTTTCATATTGCATTGCCATCGGGTTCTGAGCTAAGTTTTAAGTTTCCAAGTCTCTAACTCATCGGGAAGTTGGTGAAAGATTGATTGCAAAATTCCAGGAAATACATTCATACAAGTGAAGTTCAATGAAAGCTTGTAAAAAAATGAGATAAAATTAAAAAAATTAGCAAAGATACTTTCCTCTGAAATCTTTATTAATTTTTTTCTTTATCGTGTTTTTTCCTCTATTATTCAAATAACGCTGTAAAATTGATTAAATTTGTGAGTTTTAAATATTAAAAAGGAGATCGCTTTTTAAGAGCTTCGTAATATTTAGTTTCAAATATGCCTTTTTATTTAATTATTTAATGTTTTTATTTGTCAAAAATCTTCATTTTCCTTTTTTTATTTAACTCTCCGTGTCCTTTCCTTTTCTAAAAACTAAACTTTTTGTTAAAACTAGTTCTTACAAATTATTCTGTTTTATTTTATGATGTTTAGTATTTCGAAATCCATATATGTATGTATGTATATTGAATTATTAAAATACTATTACATTTTATTTTCAATGTTAATAATATTGTTTGTTTTGATGTTTGGTTTTTGAACTTTGTGTACATAATATTACGCTGCGTTTCTATATCTTCACTTGCTTTCACATGCCCCCTTCCTCGAATCCCCTCCCGCTCTAATATCAGCTTCCTCTTTTTTGTATTATTTTGGTTTATTATTTTCATCAATTCAAATTTTACCAAAAGATGATTTTCAATCGCTTCTTTTTATGAAAAGCGGTTTCACATGAAAATATATATATTTTGGAAATTTAGAATTTTTGTGAAAAAATAATTAGTATTTGACACTTTCGCGACCAAATAATTTGACAAAAAAAAAGAAATAAAAATAAACTGATCTACTGATCTACTGATACTACCTGTTCTATATGCCTTGATCTGAACACTGTTACATTTAAAATAAAAAATAAATTTAAGTCTAACCCAAGTAGATAACCTAAAATCTTTGTATAACAGTTATGGCGAGTGCTTTATTTTTTGTAGCAAAAAATAAATGACAATTGGCGGCACTTCGGTCTGTGAGTAAGGATAATAAAATTTATTTTTTCGTTGTTTTTTATTTTTGAAGAATAATAAATGAATCGCCCGATATAAAATTGTTTCATTCTAACTCTCCTTTCTTTCCGGTATCTCCTCACGGCTATTCTCCCTTCATATCCTTATTTACAGTTCCATTTTCATTTCTTTTATCTCGCTTCTATTCACTTCTATACTCTCCACTCCTCTCTTCTCTCCACCACTCTTTTCTTTCCACTCTTCAACACTTTTCAAACTTTATTTCGTCCAGTTTTTGCTTCCTAATTTATTAGCCTTTAATAAACTTTTTAAGTTTCCTTATCCTGTTTATCTCCATGGATTTCTCGTTTGTCGTCCCTCACGCTTTTCTATTCATAGAAAACTGTATCGTTATAGTAAACCATTAGTTTCTCCCGCTAGCATTATAAAATCCTTAGCCAGATCGCTTATCCGCTTAACTGTATCGCTTATCGCCTACATCCCTTCCTCTCGTCCTACCCTCACGCGCTTTGAATTTACATAAATATAAATTTTTAGTAAGAAATTCTTAAGGTTATCTTCATATATATAAATACATATACTATTTATGTATGTACGTCTCCTTTTGCTTTCTTCTCTTTTTGTTTCTTTAATATTTCTTATCATTTTACGAATTTATTTTCTTTATTACATCGTGTGATTAATCCAAAAACAAATCAATAAACAACATTTTATATGCAAACCAAAATAAATATAAAAAATACAATTCGCAAACAACACCATTTTGTAACATCACCGAACAAAAAAAAAAAAACAAAAAAAAAACAAAAACAAAACTCACATGATCATGAAAATCATTCGAACTTTGAAATTGTGATCACAATCACTCGAAGACCTGTCTCCCGAGGCAATTAGCCGTGAAGAGCGCGGGGAAGCCAAAGGTATGTTTTGAATCTGCTACTACAACTCCTACTATTCGAGTTTTCATTCTTAGTCATGCTATATTGTATATAAATATCTGGTGTGTTTATCTATAAAAAAATATGTAAATAGGTGTGTTCACATACGCCTATATGAATATCATAAGACAAACCCTAAAAGCAATGAAAGCGAATTTACATATCACAATCCACATACATACATACATGTACACATATTTAATATCCAAATTCGGCCCACATATGTATTTGTAAAAAAATTTTAGGTTAACTGATCTTCGAAACAATATACAGATTATTTAGATCTTTCGCTTTCCTTTTTGATTGGTTTCTAGTACGATTGGCACTTTCTTAGTTCCATTAGTTAAAATTGGTTATTACTTTAATTGTTCGTTCCGCAATCTGTTTTTGGGTTTGTTTCGCCGATTTGATTATATCAGAAGCGATTCCGTACGATGACATGAATATAATACTATGTAGTGTAAATACACATTATTTATTAAACTTTCGTTTTATATATTTTTCTACACATCTGCAATTCGTTTTTTTAAACGCTTCAGCTTAGGCTTAACGCTGCATGCGCAAGCGCATAACTCCGACTTAAATATATGGCAGTGGCGACACTAGCTCCAAATTTGTATCCTAAAATCTCACTCTCTGAATTCTAACAGCTTTTTTATTTGCCAGCATCGGCCCAAAAGCAGTCTCCCTGTCATATATTGGCGAATTATGCTTTACTTGCTTTGATTTTTTTTTTTTAATTTAACTGAAATTTGTTTTTAATAAAATCCCATGCATTTTCTTAGTCACCGAACCACCAAAGGGTCTACGTCATATCCTTAAATCGGAGGGTCCCGAAGCATTTGCAAAGGAAGTACGCAGCCGGAAGAATCTCATGCTGATGGATACATCGTTCCGTGATGCTCATCAATCGTTGTTGGCTACACGGGTCCGTTCTCATGATCTACTCAAGATCTCACCATATGTTGCACACAAATTCAATGATCTCTATTCGTTGGAGAATTGGGGTGGTGCCACTTTCGATGTAGCCTTACGTTTCCTACACGAATGTCCCTGGGAGCGTTTGGAGGAAATGCGTAAACGTATACCAAATATTCCATTCCAGATGTTGTTGCGTGGCGCCAATGCTGTTGGTTACACAAGTTATCCAGACAATGTGGTGTATAAGTTCTGTGATTTAGCGGTAAGTGAAATTATTTTAATAAAAAAAAATTGTATATGTATTTATCGCAGAAATCGAAAAAATCTGTATGCGACAATTTTTTTTTATTTAACTGAATTTACTTAATCTATTATAATCTCCCAATACCTTAAATGCAAAATACCATTTCTGGCTAAAACTTGTCCCTCACTTTTTTGCAGGTCAAAACCGGCATGGATATTTTCCGCGTTTTCGATTCTCTGAATTATTTGCCCAATTTGATTTTGGGTATGGAAGCCGCTGGCAAAGCAGGTGGTGTCGTTGAAGCAGCTATTTCTTACACTGGCGATGTAAGTGATCCCACACGCACTAAGTACGATCTCAAATACTACACCGATTTAGCCGATGAGCTAGTGAAGGCGGGCACCCATGTACTTTGCATCAAAGATATGGCTGGCTTACTGAAGCCACAAGCGGCCAAGTAAGTTGTGTATTATGTATGTAGTACATACACGTGTCTTCATTCGGCTCTCCATATTTGAATTTTTTACTTGTAGTCGTAAAAATATACATACATATAGATTGCAATCAATTTCGTATTGATTGTAAATTGTAATTTTTACAATCAGAATAAGAGCTATCAATTTTGATTGCAATGGAATTGGTAGCACAATAATTGGGGCATATTCATAGTCGAAATAAAGTTAGGAGCAGCTTTTTTGACAAATACTCCATTGAAAGTTATGTCAATTTTCGACTTTGTTTCGATTGATTGCTTAACAAAATGACTGCAATTTTTAAAGCTCTGCTTAAAACTCCAGACGAGCACCTTCTAGTTTATCTTTCCGTTTTCTTACTCTTTTTTCCCGTACTATTTCCAGACTACTTATCACCGCTATACGCGACAAGCATCCCGATATACCCATTCACATCCATACACACGACACCTCGGGCGCTGGTGTTGCTTCCATGCTTGCCTGTGCCGAAGCTGGTGCCGATGTTGTCGACACAGCTGTCGATTCAATGTCCGGCATGACGTCACAGCCTAGCATGGGCGCTGTGGTTGCCTCGCTGCAAGGCACACCGCTCGATACGCAATTCGACTTGCGTGATGTCTCCGAATATTCAGCTTATTGGGAGCAAACGCGCACACTATATGCGCCATTCGAATGCACCACCACGATGAAATCGGGCAACGCTGATGTATACCTCAACGAAATACCCGGTGGTCAGTATACCAACTTGCAATTCCAAGCATTCTCGCTGGGTTTGGGCGATTTCTTCGAAGATGTAAAGAAGGCATACCGCGAGGCAAATTTGCTGTTGGGTGACATAATAAAGGTGACACCATCGTCGAAGGTTGTTGGTGATTTGGCGCAGTTTATGGTACAAAATAAATTAAATGCTGATCAAGTGCTTGAGCGCGCCGAGGAATTGTCATTCCCCAAGTCAGTGGTTGAGTTCTTACAAGGATCTATCGGTATACCACATGGTGGTTTCCCTGAACCTCTTCGTTCACGTGTGCTCAAGGATATGCCACGCATCGAGGGACGTCCGGGCGCTAATTTGCCATCGCTGGACTTTGATAAGCTGAAAAATGATCGGAAAGAATCCCATCCACACATTAGTGATCGCGATGTTATGTCAGCGGCGCTTTATCCTGCAGTAACCGAAGATTTCCTGTACTTCCGTGAGAATTACGGACCAGTCGATAAGCTAGATACGCGCATTTTCCTTACTGGACCGAAAGTGGGTGAAGAATTTGAGGTTACAATTGAACGTGGTAAGACATTAAGCTTGAAGACTTTGGCAATGGCTGAGGATCTGACCGCGAACGGTGAGCGTGAGGTATTCTTCGAAATGAATGGTCAACTGCGATCTGTGTTGATTCGCGACAAGGAAGCCGTGAAGGTGAGTAAAAAGCAATAGTATGTTAAATATCAAAATTTTTATTTTTAGATTATTGCAAAATCGGTGTTCTTTATTTTTATTTTTATTTTTTCGGTCAAGAATAATCGTTGAATTTGTACTTTTATTTTTTCGGTCAAATTTAATCGTTATTTTGTGAGTTTTATTTTTTTATTCTCATTTTTATACATAATAGAGACTACGTTTTTATGACCGATTTAAATCTTTTATGATCTAAAGAATCAAATCTGAAAATATATCGAAAAAAAATATCAAAGTAACGATTAAAAATTTACCGAAAATATAAAAATCATGAAATAACAGTTAAATTTGATCGGAAAAAAGAAATTCAGTTTTATCGATTAATGTATTATTTCACTTGCAATATTCATTCAGTCTGCATTTAATTTTTTGCCTTACATTACTAATAAAACTTTCTTCGGTTTCAACAGGAACTTCACATCCATCCTAAGGCAAATAAGTCGAACAAAAACGAAGTAGGCGCACCCATGCCCGGCACGGTGATCGATATTCGCGTAAAGGAGGGTGACACAGTCGAAAAGGGACAACCTTTGGCGGTGCTGTCGGCCATGAAAATGGAGATGATTGTACAAGCGCCAAAAGCAGGTGTGGTGAAGAAGCTGCAGATCATCAACGGCATGAAATTGGAAGGTGACGACTTGATCATGCATATCGAGTAAAAATCGTCGCCTTCGACCAAATCAACTTGAACTGCATGCCCATATACGACATGTTCTCAAACTACCGCTCAGACCAACTGAAAAATTATTGCTTTGCAATTTTTATTTATTTATTTTTTTGGTCTAGAAACGAAAAATAACGAACACAAACACATACTATAATATATAAGCTTAAAACATATTTTATATCAAAATACGAGTGTGAAAAAGTCCAAAATTTACCAATTATTGATGATATTTGTAGTAAATTAAAGAGGGAAATTGTTATAGTATATGTGCATTCATACAGATATGAGAAAAAATGGCAAAAGAAGATACTTATATAAACATATATATACATATACATATATAACTATGAATATTTACTGTGTATACATTTTATTTTATTAAATGTGTGGCCAAAACAAAGACTCGGCGAATTAACACTTGGCTGTTTGCAAATGCAAGAAAATCACATTGTCAATTTAAATAGAAAAATAGTTTACATATTTACATATTTGTACAAAACACACTTATGTATGTAGAAAACAAAAAAAAAAAACATTTGACACTCACATCTCCATTTTAGAGTTTGAACTTTTGTACCTTCATAGTGAATTTATATGTACATATGTATAGTGAGATTTTAATATTGTTATTGCTATTATCGAAGAATGAGTGTACAAATTGCCGTGACAGCTACGAGCACACATCGTGACAACCGTTATTTTCTTCATTTTCAATAAGAAAGTTTCCATTTTTTCACGCACAAAAATGTCGTTAAATATCGACCCACAGTGCAGATTTGTTAAAATGTAAATGCGTCGCCGTTTTTGTGATTGGCAAGTGTGCTAACAAAACCACTTAAATTAAAAGCGCAGAAAAGTACATATAAACTGTGGCTATAAAAGAAGAAAAAACACTTAAAAAAGCTCTGAATATATATTTTTGTATGTGTTATAATAGTTTCCTTACTCTTTTATATGCATACATAGTATGTGTTAAGTTTAGAATTACTGTAGTGAGCAACATATTTTTTATACGTATACAAATTCCTTCATTTATTTCATTTCTTTTTATTATTTTTGCTATATTTTTTGTGTAAGTTTAATTTAAAGCGAGTTAATTTATGTAGGAACAAAAGAGTTTATTTAAATAAAGCTTCCTCTACATGTAATGTATAAAATATGTATGTTGGCAAGTTAATAAAGAAATGCTAAAAAATCACTTTATCTTATTTTATTTGATATTTTGAAATATACGTTTCGAGAAAGTAAGAGAGGACACATCATTTTCTTTCATGCTCCCAAATTCGATTAATAATCGCTTTCCCACTTTTTTCGCCTTCACTGTAAAATTTTTCACCGTTCGACAAACTCCGCTGCACTACCAGGCGAACAGAAGTCCGCAGCAACCTGCAGCTCCGTACACACACACACCCAAACACTCGTGAGCACAACAGCCACGCACTGCATCTGTTACACAGTGTTGCCATATATAAAGAATTAAAACAAGTATAATTTTTGCTTAGAACTAGCTATTAACGTATTTAAAACAAAAATAAATTTTATACTTGTGAATTGAGAAAAACATGTGCATGCATGTGTAGGCATTTGTATAAATAAATGAATTAATTGTAAAATATTTGCTTTAAAAAAATTTATATTTTTAGCTGTTTTACAACACTGCACATTGTACAAACAGCTATCAGCTGATTGTATTTGGCGGGATCTACACGAGTTTATGTTCGCCTGGTAAATTAACAGGGCGTTCATCCGGCGTTTGTGAAAAAAACTGCAAGCACCCAAAAGTGCCGGCCAATCCAACCAAAATCTCACCGAGTTAACTAGAAACGGACAACAACAACAATATTTGTAATTTTTTTATTTTTTTAAAAGCATTACAAAAATCAATCAAAACAACATCGCCACTTCCACTCGCAACTTCCAGTCAAGCCCACTTAAATTCCATTGACAATATACTCGAGAAACATCAACTCCTTGGTAAGCTCACTGACGCGTTTGTGATGCCGCTGGAGGTATGGCGTCAGTACTTCTACCACATTACGCATACCAGGTACACCGTGCTCAGTCGGCGCTGCTATGCAATCGCTCAGCAAATGGTGCAACACCAAGTTGGCTATCTTGCAATGTCTCGAATTAGTTGTCCACGCCTTCGTATGTTCCATAAGCGTCACACGCTGATCGCCATTCAATGTATTGATTATCTCATGCACGGGTTCAGTGTTGCGCTGACGCACATATTCACTGATTATGTTGTAGGTTGTTTTTGGTTTGCCTAGGCGAAGCGCTAACATGAAGGCTTTTTTCATATTTTGCCGTTGCTGTAACAAAGACTGCAGCGTTTGTTCCTCTTGCACCAATTGTGCGCGTTTATCGATCTCCTCATTACGACACTGTTTGGTTACATCTTGCCACTGTATTAATTTGGAATCTGCACCACCACTATAAAAGCATTTACCACTGCGTGCTGACACTGCCAGCGACCAAATACGATCTGTGTGCGCATCCAGTGTTTGTACGCATTCGTTCGATTTGATGCTCCATAACTTAAGTAGACCATCGGATGCGGTAGACACTATGTATTTGCCGTAGTCTATGAATTCTGCGCGCAGTACAGTGCATTCTTGCTCGAACCGTTTTATACAAGTTAGAGTGGAGAGCGACCAAAGACGTAGTGTACAATCGCTGGATGAGGTGAGCACAACTTGATCAGCCGGCGAGAATCGCACGCACCAAACGCCACGCGTATGTCCACGCAGCGTACCAACCAAGGTGTTGGTCTCAGCACTCCATAATTTGGCAGTTTTGTCTTGTGATGCTGTAGCCAGCAGGTTATTGTTGGGCGAAAAGCTGACACTATTCACCTCCTTGTCATGCGACAGTGCCGAATACTTTAAATTGAAGGAGTGTGATGCATCTTTGTTTTTCTTTAGTTGCCATACTTTGAGACTGCCGTCTTGTGAAACTGAAGCGAAGAATGCCGCAGTGTTGCAGCCGAACGCGAGACAGCCAATAGTGGAAGTGTGACTGCTGTTGTTGCGAGCAATGCACGAAAGTGTAAAATTATTGGGATTCACTCTCCATAAAAGAATACTAAGGTCTTTTCCTGCAGAAAGTAGTAAATTAGTACCACCTGCCGCGGATAGTGTCATTACGGTGTCGTTGTGTCCGCTAACAATTTTGCAATTCATATTCGCTTCCGTGTCATATACCTTAATATTTTTACTATTCGAAGCTACAGCTAAGAATCGGTCATTCTCGCCTAGAAGGCAAATGTCTAGTATTTCATCATTGAACCCGATCAATTGCTTGATACATTCCAGATTTCTGGCCTCCACACTTTCAGCAGTTGCTTTATATATCAAAATATTTTGTTCCACCGTAACCACAGCCAATTGCTGAGTGTGTTTACAATACAGTAGTTGGCGAAGCTCCTGACTGGCATCTTCACTCAAAGTGATTAATTTTGCCGTTTTACAATCAACAAACTTTAAGACTCCCGACGCACAAGCTACGACCACATCAAGCGCCTCTTTGTTGTCAGGATTTATATTCAAGCAGACTACGCCTTCAAGTTCTTCATACATCGGTATAACTTTATGCTGTGCTGCATCGGCTAACCGCCATACAATTAAAACTTTGTCCCGACTTACTGAAGCTAGAAAATCATAACCATATTCACCGCCGAGAAAGGTGATGGCTGTAACCTGGGAAAGGTGTCCGCGCATTTGTCGCATAAGTCGCTTCTCCGCATAGTTCCAACAATATATTGCATTATCTGCACCTGCTGCATAGATCTCCGTTCGCGTAGGATCTGGATGGAATGCCAAAACTAGTGCTGGGCCGCTAAATTCCCGCAAAGCGCAAACACACGTGCTATGTACATAGTCCCATATGCGTAAAGAAGAGTCAGCACCACTAGAGCAAATAGTCTTACCACAATTGCTGAACTGAATTTTAACTATCGGTCCTCGGTGTTGGGATTTCCATAATTTCACGACTTTGGCAGAATCGATAGACCATAGACGCAGCAATCCACTGCGATGAGCTGTGACAAGTAAAGTGTTATCCGGTGCAAGTGCAAAACAAGGAATTTCGTCTTCCAATTGCTCATCATCCGATCGTGGTGCTTTGTTGTCTGCCGATAAGCCAGTTTCTACTGTTTCCACATTAGTGCCGTATGCACACGTAAGTTGGCCCGTGGATACATTCACTGCACATACTTCTGTATGATTCAAACAATAAAAAATTTCGCCATCGTTGGACCAAGCGACATCTCCACCATTATAGAAACTGCTGAACTTCGCAGCAACAGCATAACTGCGCGAGGAGGTAAGTGAAAATAAAAATTATTTGATCATTTATAAATGTGTCTGTTACATTACCTTTTCTCACACAAGCCAGACATGATAAAATTGTGACATTAACAATTATTAAATATGTGGTAAAATTATTACTAACTCTATCTAAAATCCTCGTGTTTACGTTTTTAGCTTTCCTTTTTGGACTTAAACGTGCGCCACAGATGAATCAATTGACAATAGCGATGGCGATTTCAAATCGAAGATCCGATTCGATTTTTTGGAGATTCTTAGTTTCGATTCAATCCGTGAATCGACCCGACTACGGGGCTCCTCAAGGAAGCCTCTTGAAAAAAATTGTTGATTTCGTTGACCAAATGCTACAAATATTAAAAATACACCAACTAAATAGTAGGGGCCTTCGCACCAGCTTGGTACTCGGGGAAAGTTACCGAACACCGAGTTACCGAGAAATAGAGAGGATTTACATTAGTTTATTTAACAAAAAATAGCCAAATCGCAAATTGCAGCAAAACAAAAGCATATTGAATAAAAAATCTAAGTTCATCACCACCAAATTTGCAGAAAATTACAGTCAGGGTGGGCTTCAAGCCTTTTAAATAGTATACTTTTAATTACCCTTTTTAGTAAAAAGTTGAGTATG
>JAPVRG010000434.1:0-10772 GCA_029783565.1 Rhagoletis cerasi
GCTACTGAGTTTTTGACAAAAATAATTGTCATTTAGGGTACATTCGCTATCGGATCTCTCTTTCTTTTTACAATATATCGGCACTCTGATGTTGGGGAATGTACTTTGTGTGTACTGGCAATATAGAAGTATTACATATATGGAATTTTCAATCGCTTGTTTATATTTTTTGGCGTAATAGTACCTTAAAAGAGAGCCTACCTGAGTTGTCAATCACACCTTGCTTAATACACCTTGGTCTCAAAGTAAATATTATCCTGCCTTTTTTGCGACTGAAAATTATTGACATTTTAAGTAATAAAATAGTTCATTAATATGCGAACAACTGACGGCAATCACTATGCCTTGATCGGATATTATTTTAATTAATGGATTATGGAGATTTTTTTTCTGCTTTCAGTATTTATATGCTGACAATAATTTTCATTAATATGCATTAATAAATAGAGTTAATCTGTGATTACTGATACGTATCGCTCCACTTTACAAATATACGTTTTTCCGTGTTAATCTTGGTATAATCTACGTGGCAATATCAATAAGTTAAATGAAGCGCAAAGAGGGCAAACAAAAATGTTACAGTTAAACTCGATTCGAATTACTTATGTAAATATTAGTGATGAGCGATATGGTGATTTTTCGCTATCGGTGAATTAAGTGACTGCGATTTTTAAATCACTGTGATTTTTTATTGCTATTGCGATTGCTGCTTGTGAATGGGAATCGAGAAATATTACAGGAAATCACTTTTTAATGCTTCCAAAATTATGGTAAATGTCTTTTCGATCTTTTTTTAAGAATGGTAAAAATATGAATTTTTTAAAACAAAAGAACATTAAATTCATTACACATATTTGTTAAAATTAATACTGCAGCTATTAATTGAACATAAATGAATTTTGTTACTAGTTATATTCCCAAAAATAAAGTTCTTTCGATAAATTTTTATACATATGTACTTATATTGTTCATTCAACCACAAATATCATATACATACATATACATAATTGAAATAAAAATTCGTTAAAATTTTGAAACTTTTACCAGGATATTTAGAAAATTTTTGGATACGCAGTTTTGTAGCCCATTTAGTTTTAGTACAATAAAGTACAAGTTTTAAGTGCCTCAGAATACGCTTTATATTTTAGTACATAACCATAAGCATTTTCATATAAAAATCATGGGAAAAGCAAAAATTCACCACTAGCAAGAAATTCACCAACAAAGAATTCACAGTAAAATGCATAAAAGCAAAAAAAATCACCAATTACTGCTTCCGTTGTCTAGCAGTAGCTGTTGCTATAAGTGATTTTTGATTCACAGTGAAAAAATCACCGATAGTGAAATAGCGCTCATCACCATTAAATATATACATGGGTTAAAAAAAGCGTCAAACTTGAGCAAAATATCTGAGAGAAGTCGAAACTTTGGAGTACTTGAGCTAAAGGTATTGATGATGGCTCAGGCTTAGTTTTCAAAATCTGCACAATCACGTTCTTATCCAAAAAAAAATGTTTGTTCTGGTAGAACAGAAGAAAAATTACAAAAGCAAGCCTCTTTATGCGAGGCGCGAGGAAAATTAATAAAAGTTGGATTAACCTAACTATGTACATTGAACTTCCTTCGTTATAGGAAAAACGTTTTATTTTTTGATGTTGGTCGGAAGCTGGGCTCGAACCCAGGCCCTGCGGAATGGTAGCGCGCACTGCTAACCACTACACCACAACGCCAAAAATTTACTGTATATTTTATCGTATGTTACAGTGAATTTTTCTTGTGGCGAAATTATTGTAGGTGCCATCCAAAAATTATTTGTACATAATAATATAATAAATATATAAAATATATTTAAAAAATTTGGAAAACAAGGAAACGGATCTCCTGTAAAATTTGTTTTCTGGTACTTACGATAATTTTGCGCAAAGGGGCCGATATAATTAGTAATTTACTACAAAATTTCATTTTTGAGTTATGACAGTCTTTTAGTAAATTAGCGATGTGTATATAAAAATATTTAACGGGTTATGCCATCGTTAATTTAATCTAAACTGAACCTGAGCCCAATGTCGTGGGCTTTCTGCGTGATCTTTTATAAAATACATTACATTAAGTCTTCTCACAAACAGTAATATTTAGATCACTTTATTATGATCGTAATTCAACCCGCATGAGTTAAATTAACTAACTAGTTTCAGCGAGGCATTTTCATTGTTATTGTAGGCATTATCGGTGGTGCGTGGCCCTCATAACAAGTTAACTATTTATGGGCGTTTATTAAACTTATCTGCACAGTGTGGTACACTGGTGGAGAAGACAATTTAATTAAAATTTTATTTACTGCTGGCGCACTTGATGCATGTGATTTTATCAATATATTCGTAAACATTTGCACATAGTACATATCTACATACACATAGGCACAATTTGTGCATTAAAGTTCGCACCCACAACTACAAATAAGTGTCGACTCACTCACACCCCTCACATACACCAAAACTGCCAAAGTGCAATAATTTCGTAATTATAGCCGACAACTGCATTAACACCAACAGCTTTATGCATAACTGAATTTAAATGAGTAGTAGTAGTAGTAGTAAATATTTCTTTATTGAAATGAGTATAATATGTATGCACATTTACAATTATTGGTATGCACGGAGCAGATAATTATCACTTTGCATTTATTTTGTTGATAGAAATGCAGCATAATTGAAATTACAATGCTAATACCAATAAATACCGTTCATTATTTGCCCTAAATACTACACAGCACAAACACTATTACTCTACATTTTAATGTTCGCCATACTCTGTTTAGACACTTTCGAGCGTTGCATTCAAATTTATTTCGCCAAATAATTATTTTAAATTACGTTCGTGTAACCGCATAGGATATAGCATAAAACAACAAATGCACTACTAATTGTATATACGTATTTCAATAAGGTAAATTAAGAATTGTTCCATTTTTCCCGCACATACATTTTATTTGCAAAGATAGTATCGCACTGAATTCCATGACTTAAAAATCGTTCACCGATGTAAAATATTCGGAACTGTTCAATTTTTTTAATAAAAATTTGGCGCTATCTAATTAAAGATGGCTAAAAATTTACTGATATCTGCATATATGTACCTATAAATGTGTATATGCATATTTAAAGTGGCGCAAAAGTAATAGTTGCAATCCCGTACGAGTCTGGACTTACCATTTTTTACCAGAATTTACTGGAAATCGACCCCGTACTCGGCTCTCTGGTAAATGAGAGGACAAATAAGAGAGCAAATAAGGTCCTCTCTTTGTCAGAAGTTACCATTTTAAGTCCGAAGAGTTTTTGCTGGTAAATTCTAGTAAATGTGTCAAACGATCTGCTGAAGTGTGTTTGACAAGAAAATTGTAAACAAAAGAAAAGTGCACTTTGCTAATGCATGTTCAAAAATATTAATTTAGTTGTTTAAGTGGATTCTAATTAATTTTACAGTATTTTTCATTAATTGCTTCAGTGAGGTGAGTGTAATTACATACAAAATAAGCAAATCT
Source organism: Rhagoletis cerasi (assembly GCA_029783565.1). NCBI lineage: Eukaryota > Metazoa > Arthropoda > Insecta > Diptera > Tephritidae > Rhagoletis > Rhagoletis cerasi. The sequence goes on from JAPVRG010000434.1 coordinate 3,542, forward strand.
TCACAAGCAAAATTTGGAGGTTATGTGAAGCTGTCAGAAGTTACCATTTTTTACTAGAATGCGATCCCGTACTTTTAAGTGTTACTCTCTCGCTCTGAGCGAATTTTTATTTTTTACAGTTTTACTAGATTTAGTCCGAGGAATACGGGATGGAACCTAATGTCATAATGTGAATGTGCCTTAATTTTTGCAAATTTACTTCCTTTGGGGCTTTCTGAAAATCTCGCGCTTACCACAACAAACCAAAAACATCGCAAGTGTTGAAGTTTAACATTGAAGAAGAAATCTCCAATTGGAAGCCAGATTTGAGAGCAACAATTCAAAATGCCGCAAAGCGTGCACAAATATGCATCAACTTAATTTATCAATTTAACATCTTCAAATAAACTTTTCGTGAGAACATACCTATTTTTTTTTTAATTTCTAACGAAATGATAGCCAGTTCACGTTATGACATTACTTTTGCGCACCTTGCAGATATCTGTAGTTTAATTCATACATACAATGAATTCTTAAAGTGTTGCCTTCATATCTTTCGCACCATGTCTTTGATACCCATATCAATATCTTCGTGCCTTATTATATCAACTGGTATTTTGTTTTACCTGCTGTGGGTAACCAACATGGATTTTCTTTCAAATGCTTTTTAGTTATCGTAAGCAAATAAATAAAAATATGATTTCACATTTTTGTTATTAACCGACGACTGCGACGTGGGAGTCTATGTATTGCTACGAGGGCTACCATTTTATTATATCGCAGCGCAGTTGTGCACAAGCCTATACATATACATCGGTATTGATTTCATATATTGATGATCTGAAAATTCATCAGCATCTATGCAGATTTTCTTACAAATATATTTACCTATATGTTTATCTAGGTACATTTATACTTGTGTATTGATATTGGTTTATTAATGTTTTTGATTTGTTGTCGGCCAGTAAAAACTATTACTTCCTTCGAAATTTGTGTAAAAAATATATTTCAAGCAATTTCACAGCTAAAAACCGGCTTCTAAACAGATGAAGAACTTGCGCTGATGTCATAGCTTATCCCCTATTTTTGCTTTACAAGTTATGTTTAAATCAAGAAGTTTTTATGACTCATGGAAACTATGCTCGATGGAAGCTATTTATAAATCAGGCGAAAGGAACGATGTCTTCAATTAAGGGCCTATTGTTAAGAAGAGTACCATGGCAAAATTACTCGATAGCATAATTGAATTATAACTTTTAAATGACGTAGACAAGGTTATATATATGTAATGTTATAATCATGTTATAATCAACTTAGCCACTAATCAAATAGTATATACTTTTTAAAACCACGTTCAGTTGGATGTAGTATACATGGACATTTCAAAGGCTTTCAATAAGGTCGATTACTCAATATCTTTGTGTAAGTTAGAGCATTATGGAATAAGAAATAAACGCTTGGAGTTGTTTGCTAGATTCCTGAAAGACACAACATTCTTTGTAAAACAAGCACTGCTATATTAAAAACCTTAGTTCAACTCACTGCGATCCACTGCTATTTATTGGTAATTGACTTACCAAGTTCTTTGAAGTTACACAACTGTTTGATGTTTGCAGACGACGTTTTCGCTTAGAGGTGCGCTGTTTTACGTGTAGCAAAAACTTCAGTCTAACCTGTATATATTCGAGCAACGGTGCTTTACGAACCATCTTTTTCTAGTGTGAAAAAATTTTTTATTGTAACTATTGTAGAAAGCTTCATTTCTTTGATTGTGATTAAAATTTAAGCAATTGTATTTTAACCCGTTATGGAATGAAAGATTTTGGTACTATTTTTCATACCAAGCTTTCAGTGGCTAAACATATTCAGCCTTATCATCAGTTTCATTTTCCCCGAACCGGTTCACTTTTCAGGTTTTGTTTCCGTGTATTTACTATGGGCGGATGAACAATTTTCGGGTGAATTTTTGTTCGGGCGAAACTCAGGATAAGGCTGATTAACTATAATGTGTCTAAAGCTTTCGCAATTATCAGCTTTATCAGAAGAAACACTAGCGAGTTTAGAGACTCTCAAACTTTGTCGCCTTAGTCAGATCTCACCTGAGTATTGCTCGCTGGTATAGAATCCTTACTATGAGGTTTACTCAAGTTGAGAAGGTCCAACAAGTTAAAAAAAATTTGTTTTTCTAAGATTGGTTGGCTAAATGAGCTCACTATTTATAGCGGCCGGCGCAAATTACATGACCTGCAATCTCTGTGCGATAGGAGAGTCTATTTCGCACTAATTTTTGTTTACAACGTCATCAACGGTAATATCAACTGCAATGCGATATTAAATTTGTTTAGAACAATTCTTTTCCTACAGCAATAAAACAAAAAATAAAATAAATAGGAACCCTCGTATACATACATATACTCAGCCGAATCAACCTTATAAACTGCACGTGTTGTGTAGGGTAGGGCATGCTGCTGATTAGAATAAAATAGATAAAAAAATAACGTTAAAATAAATAAGCGTCCAGTGACACAATGATTAAAAGTAATTATTTTTGTTGGCGCCATTTAAATACTACACTCTCTTAATTATAGCAATGAAACTGATATCTTCTTATGTACATATATGCATAAAATGTTTGTTTGAAGCAAGAGATTTGGAAAATACTTTTTACCTAGTCGGTCTCCATATAAAAGAAAAACAAGGCGAGTACCAGATGATCATGAAGTTTGGTGTGTAAACATCTGTGTCCTGAACTAGTCTCGAGCTAGCCCAGACTAGTCTCAAAATGGTCCCGAAAAAGCTCCGAACTAGACCCGAAACAGCCTCGAAATGGTTCCAAAGCAGTCCCGAAATGGTTCCAAAGCAGTCCCGAATTATATCAACAAGCATTGTTCCTAGAACAGCTGATTATATTTGTTTTCATTTGTACTATGTCCATACTGGGAGCAAAGATGTTTATATCGTATTCTCACTATCCTAAATTCGGACTCATTCTTGATTTCACATCGAAATCAATTAATTTGGTCTTAGAAAAATTTTAAGTTAAATAAATTTAATTTCGCCGAAACTAAGATGAAAATTCTGAAAAAAATTGTGTTATTTAATTTAGGCTCCACTCTTGAGGGAATTTTCAATTAATGCCTGAAGATATACCAAGGCTTTTTTTTATTTTTATTGTGAAATTACGCTCCAGCAACAAGGCGGCCAATTTTCCGAAAAGGACCAGTCCTTCACCGGTTAAAGTTTGACCGGGTAGAATGAGACATTTGGTCTAGAGATAGACGACTAGTAGAGTTTGGCAGTGACAGGGTGATGTAGTATTGCAATTCAATAAAAAAAAATTTAGAGAACACCACCCTGTAAATGCCCCAATCGCTTGGCTTGGCCTTGATTAAAAGTGAACATTTGATCACACATTTAAATGCGTGGCTTTAGCTCAGTGCGCAGAGATGCTTGACACTATTTGTTAGCTTTCAGAAGGGTCCGGGTTTAAATGCCGTCAGAGGCAACATGGTTATAAAATGATAAAATAATTTTTTTTTCGTGTTTCCGAAATATCAAAAAGCATCTGTGAAGTGCAGATTGCAATCGTATTCCAACGAACAAAATTTCCAATATTGCACTAGTTCAGGGCTAACTTACGGCCAGTGTTGAGTGGGCCGGTCCTTTTCCAATGACACGCCAATGCTAAAAATGGCAGTTGAAACCATTGGCAGGGGAATTATGAGGGACTAGTACTGGTAACAATACGGACTATCTGAGGGCTAGCCTAGGGCTAGTCCGAATTGCTGCAGGGATCCTTCCCTCACATACACTAGTACATATGTACATATGTGTGTGGATATTAAAGAATTCCATGCAAAGAAGATTCCCAGATTTTATTGCAAAAATTAAAGTGTGGAACTAAGTAGCCTTTAAGATGTGCCTTGCTTGCTATACAACAAAATCTTACGCAGCACAATGATTGCAGCATTAATAAGATTTGCTGCCGTCATTGACATTGGATAGTCCATATAACTAAGGGCAAAGTTAGAGAGAATGTTTATGTATATTCGTGTGCATATTACAAGCATATCGACAATAAGTCAGTTAACAAATAAAGAAAAAGCTTATATTTGATAGCTTTTGGAAAGAAAGAAAGAATATAGCCTACTTAATCGCCCCAAAGTATGTATGTATGTATGTACTTATATTCAATACAACGGTTTCAGCATTTGATCAATCCTATGAATATGTTGATTGTGTTATTGAGAAGAGGATGCTAAGGTTTGTATATAGTTACGTATTTGCAAATATCGATAGGCGTTCATGATTGTATACGTACACATATACAGGGTGTCCCAGAAGTAACCTGCCAAACTTGTGGAGAAGGTAGGTGGGGGTGAACTCCCTGATAAGCAAACATTTTTCAGGTAAGTGTCACCGCTTTTGAAATTTTTTACTTTTTCAATTTCAAAAAATCGGATCTTTTCATATATTTTCACAGCATGTAAATAAAAAAAAATTAATTAAAAATAAATAAAATAAAAATTTTAAAATTGAAAAAAAAATTTTTTTATATGCAGTTAAAGAAAATGCGTGAAAAGGCCAGATTTTTTTAAGTTCCAAAAAAATTTCAATATTTCAAACACGGTGACACTTTTACCTGAAAAATTTTTGCTTATCACGGAGCTCACCCCCCACCTACCTTCTTCTCAAGTTTGGCACGTTACTTCTGGGACATCCTGTATATATATGCTTTTATATGTGTGCACGCTGACCGCTTTTTTCAACATTCCGCTGAAGGTCATTGAGTTGCTGGAGCAACTACGAGTAAGTACATACTAAAAAGAGCAAATAATGAAATTTGCAAACAATTGTTGGATTTAAATTGAATTTCAGTTTGTTAATTAAATGTTCATGCAAACGTTTTCACAATCAATTTTGCTGAGTGAATTAAGGTAGAAGCAAACAATTTAGTGTTCTCCCCATTGGCAGATGTGTGAGCGTGTTGCACGCATGTTAGAAATGAAAAGTTGTTTTATTTATTGTTTTCAAGATTGTGGCTTGGATCTACACCGCGGTGGTGAGATCAGTTCTCTTTTCTGCGAAGTAGTAGTTTGGTGGCATGCCCTCAGGAAAATGGTAAACGCTAAGAAAACAGTTACGTTACAACGGCTGGCACCTACTGATAACAGCAGCCAGGAAGATAACCGCCACCAAAGCGCTCAACACGCTACTAATCTTTCTTCGCTGGATCTGTACGCAAGAAAGATGGCTTAAGTGTACTTATGTAGAAATAGGACTTAATTTCCTACAACCGACTACATCCCACTCACCCTTACTACCAACAGCAAATTCACTACCCGCACTCTCTCAAGGGAAGAATGGATTTATGGTGATTATTTAGTTAAAAACCCTGTTAATTCAATTCATTCATCTAAATTTCGAAATTAATTTCATCATAGCTGTGACATCAAATTCAAGTTGATGGTTGTCAAATTTCCATTAAAATTTGATGAGATTTGCGCTCAACCACTTCTCATATTCTGTTTTTGCCGCAAGCTACAAGGAACTGCGCCGCAACAGTCGACAGATCATTTCATTTAGACTTTCACACAAATTTATTTAAATACGAATGTTTTAGTTTGTATGTATGTATATATATGAACATACATACATACATATGTACATACCTTCGGTATACATACATAAATTTATACATACGTGCATATATGCCCACATGTGGGCGTACGAATACTTCCGCGCTCTGAAGCCAGGTGAGTTTCGTGACTGCTGAAATTTCTGCTCGCCCGAGTTTTTGTTAAAAGTTTGCTGCTGAAAATCATTTTCACTGAAAATCATTTCAACTAAAAATTTTGCGCGACAATAAAATCTGCGTGATAAAATTAAGCATTATCTCATGTGAGTGTATGACTAACAGGCAGATTTGCGGAGTAAGCTGAGTAAGCAAAGTTGAAAGTCGGTTTCGAGAAGGTGGCCTGGAAGAAGTGCATTGTGCTTTGAAGATAACTGACTTTGAAACCCAGCACATAATGATGATAAATAGTGTGTTTGTTTGAGCTGTTGAGCTGTGAGCTGCGGAACAGTGGAACGGTGAATGTGCGTGCGTGCATCAGCGTGCGTGTGTGAGTTAGAGTTCTGATCAATAGTCACCTTGGATTGAGCTGGCACTAAGTGCTTGCGCTAATCATTAAAATATTAATGTGATTCGCTTTTAATATCTATGCATTTGGAGGAAACGTACGAAGTAATTGAGCTCCGAATATTTGATGATAAGAGAAACGGAAGCGGAATAATAATGCTTATGTATTTAAGCAATTTAAAGAAAAATAATACAGAGTTTTTGGTTTTTATTTTTATTCGATTAAGGTAAAAATTCGGCGAGTTAACCATAGACCGTAGCGATTATGATCTTTATAAAAAAAATCATAATTTAATCGTTAAAATTTGATTTCTATTTTTCCAATTAAATATAATCGTTGTTTTACGATTTTTATTTTTCGATCACATTAAAACCGCTACTTTCAGACCTAGTTTTTCAAAACTAACAGCTTCCTTCATAACGGTTCGAAATGATCGAAAATATAAAAATCTAATATAACAAAAAAATTTTTAAATGGAGTTTCATGTCTCCTCCCATAACAAAATCCCAAAAGGGACTTTAGCCTATAGATCTGTTTTTTATGCGTATTTAAAGTTGGTGACCCTGTGTTCAGGAAAAGCTGTGTAAAATTCGATCAAACAATGCAATTCTTCTGGAAAGTTATGGTATCTTACGCTTTTTTGGGTCGAGGAATTCATTTTTGATGTTTATTTTTACCTAAAACTTACGCTGAATAATCAATTTTTAGTGTTTGTTTCGTAGTAAAACTTATGCTATAACATGTTACAAAGATTATGTTAAATGTTTTCTAAGAAAAGAAGTATTTTTATAGGAAAACCCCTTTTTATACCTTTCATGAACATAAAATGGTATATTATCTAACTTTGGTCCGAGCCTAAAAAATTGTAAGTACCAGAAGGAGCACAGATAGACCCATCAATAAGTATACCGACATGATCAGGTTGACGAGTTGAGTTCATTAAGCCATGTCCGTCTGTCCGTCTGTCTGTCCGTCTGTCTGTTTGAACGCAAACTAGTCCCTCAGTTTTTGAGATATCTCGATGAAATTTGGTAACGAGATGTATTTTTGTATTATATTAGACATTTGTCGGAGCTGGTAGGATCGGGCCACTATAGCATATATCTTCC
>JAPVRG010000435.1:0-14649 GCA_029783565.1 Rhagoletis cerasi
ACATTTTTCAAAATGCATCTTCCAGATATACTGTCGCCGCAAAACCCTTTCCTTGTATTATCGCTACAACTAATGAGAACGGGAAAGCATTATTGACATCAAAAAATCAGCTTGGATTATCTCTTTTTAACACTTGATGTTGCATACGGCACGTCGCTCACTATTAACGAGTATAGAAAACCGACAGACAGCGCGCACGAGCGCACGTAATCGCAGATACATATGCATACACACGAACAAATTTGTATGTGGATACATATGTATGTATGGATGTCTTGCACGGGTATTCGCACAGTGGATTCAGGGTGACAGCCGCAGCCGTTCATTCGAATTCGGCCAATCGGCTGAGTGTGCTGCCAGATTGGCCGTACAGAATTTCAGCTGATCAATGAAATATTCGAAAGCAGTTTGCAATCGAGTTACTTTCACTGGCCAAACTAATATTCACTCACGCCGGAAATTGACTGTCAAAAATGTCTCATGTTCATTTTACTCTTGTATGGGAAATTAAACGGCGTGAGTAAAAAGCCAACTCAATTTCCAATTTGTGTTCTGCGTGAGATTTTGATGGCTTTTCGCTCAGTGATATCAAAAACAAACGCACGCAAGCCAATTACGGGTAACGCAGAAAAATAAATTGGACGGCGTGTGTTTATATTAGGCGAGGCTGTTATGCAGATCATAATTCAAGGGATTTTTTCGGGTGTTTGGTGGGGATCGAACCGATGACAATCGTACAAGATAGTTAACCACAGCTTAGTTGAGCCTGACGATTGCAAGATTAACAGATCTTAGGTAGGATTGAGTAACCGAAACAAAATATACCTTTAAGCTTAGAATCCAGCTCTCAAGAAAAGCAAAAACTCTATATAAAAAAAAGAAATTTCCTTAAGGCAGTACGGAGCTCTTGGGAAATTTGCTACGGTTTCTTAAGTTTTTTGCGGACAAAGAGCAAAAGGCAACCCATGTTTGCAACAAACATTCCAGGTGGCAACATTAAGCGATGACAAACAGCAGCAGCAGAACAGCGGCGGTGGCACCGACACTATACACAAATGGCCGCAACGATTCACTTTTGTACAGTAGAGTCAACGCTTCGGCCAAACTCGGAATTCCCATTCGCTACTTTGTTTTTCGTTGTTGTTGGTGTTGTTGTCGCAGTGCTGTCTGCCCACTGACACTGCTTTGTTGTTTCATATTCGTGTGTTCATTCTTTTCGCCTTTTTGCCACAGCTATTCGCTAGTTTGATTATCGAAATTAAACTCGTTCATTTCAACGAACACCACTACTGCCACTCACAAAAATCAAGGTAACAACAACACCACCACCATACATCGTTCAAGTTCGAACTCATCGTCGCACAACAACGAGAGGAAGTGAAATTTTTCATTCTATTCATATCCAGATCTCACTCGCTTTCATACAAATTGCATTGCAAAATTACCTAACAAAACATATCAAATCCATATAAATTTTACATTTGAAATGTAGATTGACAATTCCTTTACTGGTATTTCAAACAAATTTCTATGTAAATTCTATGAAATTAACACAAAAACTTATTTGCAAAAAACCTACTTCGTTTCGTGTCTTTCCACACACACACTTTACACAGAAGCAAAATGAACAACGGACGTGATGGATGAAAGCGTAAAATTTATAACAAAAGCGCATAGGGTGCCGACAAACCTAACGAGTAAAAGAACCAGCGAATAACCCCAAAAATCTTCATGACAATAGCTATCGCTCTTTCTCCACAGATATTTGCGAGGATTAGTGGAATGTGAAATGCAAACAGCGATCTGCATAGAGAAAAGGATAAATAGTTGGGGTTTATTGGGCTAAAAATTCGAAATCGAAAGCATGAGACGCTTTGGGGCTATCGTCTGGAGCCGAAATAACGAGCGCACCAGCCGGACCCTTTCAAAACTACAAAACCGTGCAACAAAATTCTGTCAGCGAATTATAAAAACAAAGAAAGTAACTTTCTAAATGCGGTAACAATTAAATATTAAATTGGATACAAAAGATTAAGTGAAATTGACACGCTGGGTTCATTCGTAAAAGTGCCACTCATCAGCAACTAACCACAAATTTACAGTCTTGTGTATGCTTCATATAAGGGGCTACGGGCTACATAGAATTGGCGCGAAAGAAGATTGCCGCATGAACTCTCACGGAAAAAATATATGTGTACAAAAGGATTCAGCGATTCACTTTTCAAATTGTAATACATTACCTGCTTTCGCAATTTTAAATTCAAATTACTGCGTGTCGTGAGCGCAGTTCTTGTGTACATATGTATGTATATCGCCAATATGTATCCGATTTTTGTTATTTAACTACTTTTTCATCGGTTAATCCGATATTCTGCTGAGTTTGTATTTATATCTACATACAAATATGCCTTTGAAATTCGAATTTCCATATACAAACTCAATAATTTCAATTCTTTAACACACTTATTGTTGATGGCAAATATTGCTAAAAAGAGTGAAACACAAAAATGCAAACAAATTAAGTTTGTACTCGATATTATACATGATCAACACTTCTTTCAACCATTGAAGGCGAGCAGGCCACGCTAAAATCGAACACAAGTACCACGGCGAATTGCACATTTTGACGGTATTGCGACTGTTGCTACGTCTGCCACTGTGTCACTACACCTTTGGCGTCTTTACAGCCCGCAACCCACTTCCTCAACCGACCCACAACAATAACAAAAAAGCTATAGGTTCACGAAGAATTAACACCGTACGCCGTAAACGCACACATCAACCCACATGCATGGAGGGCTCATCATCATAATCATCTTCATAGCGCCAGTGGCAATGGTAGCAATCGCCGCACTACCGCCATTGACAGCAACAACACAACACGGGCAAACCGAGTGAAATTTTCTTCACTTTTTTCTGCTTCTTTTCGGTGCTCTTTCGTCTCGCGTAGTTTCTGCTTCTTCACACTGCGGCCTGATCTGGTGCTTCTGTTGATTGCCCAGCGGAGTCACACTTTTTCAAACACAATTTCCTCACGTAAAATCCCGCGCACTCACCAAATTTCACAAGCCAACGCTGAAGCAATCTTTTAACTACACTTTTTTCACAAATTCCAATTTATCCTCACAATTTTTACCATATATTTTTGCAATTTTCAGCACGTACGCATTGCGATCGAGACGCGCGTATGCAAGCCGTCAAATATACATTTTTCGAACATGGTCGGACATATAACGATTTCACTTGTCGAAGTGCAAGTAACAATGCGCAATACACAGGTGGGAAAGAGATAAATAGCTAATAGCTGATGACATTAACCTACGTATGTGTACTAAAAACGAAAACGAAACAAAATGGCTGTCATAGTACGATTTTAGGAAATGAAATTTCAATTTCGTTGGGACGGCAATACGATTATAATTATTATTAAATGCACATTTATTTGGATTTATACATTATTAAAAGTCACAAACTTCAATCGCCTTGTAAAAAGAACGACATAACGTTCGAATTTGTGCCGAACACGCAATACACTTCATGACAACGAATTTATTTCATCACGACGAACTCAAAATTCAGGGAACAGGGTGACTAATAGCATATGAAGAAAATTCACAAGGTGCTGTTGCCGGGTTGGGCACCCGAATCCACAATCGCCCCTTATTTTAGTACAAAAGGCTCAGTTGAAGTAAAAAGGGCCATTCCCACGTAAAAAAATAAATTAAAATATCGATATATTTTGAGGCAAAAATTCTACTTCTCAACTAAATTACAATTTTAAAATTAAAAAAAAAAATCCGATATTTATTTACTTAGAGAAACACCCATTTTCTATGATCAAATAACCAAAGAACGCAAATCTGCTGTTAAATAAGAACACAGTTTACGTGAGCTATAAGTTTAAACTGGCCCTTGAAAATCTATTCATTATTCACAACCTGTTAATTATATACACATTTACGCCAGTTGATCTCCATAAAATACAAGATAGTACTGTCCGTGTTTTAATTAAAATTTAAATGAAATGAAAAATCTATCCATCGGGAGTGTATATTCAATTAAAACACACTATCGACATTGAAAATTTAAAATTACAATAAGCTGCGAATAAATTAATTTGGCAGTGCGAAAGGGAAATCTATGGGAAAACGGAATGCCCTTGTGGGTAAACTGCTCCAAATACCTGGCAACTTTGCCAAAACGAAATGTCAAAAAATCAACTAGAATCTAAAAAAAATTTAATTGCCTTTAAATAGGAGGGACGTTGAAAAGATAAAACGCATTCTGTCGACGAATAATTACGCTTAATTTTTCGCACAACAAATCCTCAAACTCATAAGCCCACCAATATTTCAATAGCTGAGTAACTGCTGCAATTGCGGTAGACGTATTTACACCTACAACACCGCCGATTGATCAACACATCGCTGTAAAATGCCACGCGGAAAATATGTCAACCACAAGGGTAGGAGCCGTCACTTCACTTCTCCTGAAGAATTGGCAAGTGCACGCGACGAGTCCAGTGAGGAGGAGACTTCTTCAGAAGAAGAGGGTGGCAATGATGAAGCTGCAGGTACTAGCAAGGCAGCACGCGTCAAACCAAAGCCACGCGCAAAGAAGACCAGTGAGGCTGGGGGCAGCAGCGACGAAGAGTCGGATGAAGATTCCTCAGAGGAAGACGATCGTGACGCACGTAAAGGTGTTGCTTCACTCATTGAAATCGAGAACCCCAATCGTGCGACAAAAAAGGCCACACAAAAGCTGGCCAATTTAAAGTTGGAAGGAGCTGGACCGGCCAAACCGGAGCTCACAAGGCGTGAACGTGAACAAATTGAAAAGCAAAAAGCGCGTGCACGTTATGAAAAACTACATGCTGAAGGCAAAACGACTGAAGCCAAAGCGGATTTGGCACGTTTGGCGCTTGTGCGTCAGCAACGTGCTGATGCAGCAGCTAAGCGGGATGCTGAAAAGAAGGCATTGGAAGAGAAGAAGACGAGCGGCAATAAAGCATAGAATCGTTGTCGACTGCCTGCCCATTTATCTGGGAAAGCGGCAATTCACTACGAGTTTTAACTTTCATTAGTTTTTTACATTATTTTTACTTGAATGCGAATGCTATGTAGAGATGCTCTATTTTGAACGGCGCGTACCGGAAAACGTTTTAATAGCGCTTACACTTACTAAAAACTACGTATTAATATTAATGCAACACAAATGAGTTAAAAAGCGGTTATTTCCTTAGTGCAGCGTTGGAGTAGGAGTCTACGGTAAACACCAAACAGTAGTAAATGATAAAGGGATACGATATTAACGTCATTTTGCGTAACAGATGCTTTTATCCAAATTTAAAAGCCCAACACTAATGAACGAATAAAGCAACAAAAACCGCAGTTTTGTAATTTTGGTTTCATTTTTTTACTTAATTGTTTAGTAAACTTTATTTTTCTAATAATACACCTTCAGACAACTCCCCAAACTTCTTCAAAGGCGCTGCACAACTTGCTGCATGCAATTGCAGCTGACAACGGATAATTGCTAATTGAAAATAAACCTTCCGTGTAGTCTGGATTGAGAACACCATGTGCGAATGCACCGACGACCAGCACTATAGGTTCCTCGCCCGGTTCGTCTGTGTTTTCGCCCTCTTTTTGCACTCTTGGTACCAATTCGCGACAGTTGGAAACAAGTTTGCCGGAAAAAGACATTGCATATTTTCTACAGCCCACAGGCACATGGTCCGTAATAGGATTCTTTATAACCTTCAACAGCATGGCTGAGGTGTCGGTGGCGCGAACAGAGAATTTGTGCAGCAATTGCACCATTAAACCGGCAAAGCGTTTGAATGTACGTGGTATACGAGTTTGTGGATTTATTTCGATGAGCACATTCTTCTCTGTGCGCACATACACTTGCAACAAACCGGCACGATTCAATGGTGAATCGAAAAGCATTAACAAACATTGGTGTGTTATATCCGGACGACATTTTCCAGGATCACGATTATTTTTGCGCAAAATATTCTGGTGATCGTCACAGTTGAGCAGTTCGAAAACTTTGCCAACCTGCAAGGAAAAATTGTTAGATTATACGATTATTTTTGTTTTTCACGCTACCCAACTGCTGCATACCTTTACGGTCTCTAGTTGTGCACCCTCCAACACAATTATCAGACGCTTCTCTAGTGCGCGAATGTGTGTGGTTTCCAAGTGTTTCTTCTTCAGGTCGAATTCGGGATCATCCTGTCCAGCGGGGCCTTGAAATTTACGTTTCCGTTTCACGCCTTTACCATTTTGACCAAACACTTTATTGCCGCCCATGTCGTCTTTCAAATACCGTCAAGTCTTTAAAATCTGCTGGAAGTAGTACTTGTTGTTTTTCTAGTAATAGTTTATTTATTTTTGACTACATTTACAATTTACAACTAATTATACACGTGTGTTACCGTGTGTTGCGGAGGGGTGCCGCTTCAACAAAGTAAAAAAAGAAAATAAACAAATGTGGATTTGAAATGTCAAATGCATTAGTTGAAAGAAGTACAGGGTGTCTATATTTTATAGCATGTACTTTGCCATTGTATCTTAAACTAAATTTTTTCATAATTTCGCTGGTGTTCCGGGTTTTTTTTTTAAAGAATTAGGCATAATTTAATTTGCATACTATGGTTTTTATCAATAAAAAAACAGTTTACCTTAACTTACCTAGCATTCAATTTATCTGGCAGCTCTATCATGGGAAACATAAACAGCTGATTGCGGCTGTCATTTTTTTTTATTTATTTCCATTTGCCAGTTGTGTGGAAAATATTTGTTTCATTTTAAAAGGACAAAGTTTTGAGCCAAATAACCAAAATGGGCGCAAGGCGTGATGTTGCGACACTTCTTCAACGTGTGCGAGCATTCCTGTTGGGCGTAAGTTCAAATACCGAAAACTAAACAGTCTATTTCCATTTGCGTTTGTTATATAATGCAATCTACCATTTACTTATAGCGTGAACACACTTTGGCTCTGCGTTTTGAAGAAGATCTAGCAGAACGTACACAGCCCCCACCAGAAGTGCCTGGTGGTCCCGCACATTTACTAGCTGCCAATTACTACCACAAGCGTGATCCACGGCGGGAGGTGCAACCACCCATCGATGTTGTGAAGCAACAGCTACTGGCCGACAAAGCGAGCGAACAAACTGAAAAGCTGCCAACACCTGGATTAGTCTATCGCTGGGATTAGATTAAAAGTATAAGCGCGTGGAAAAATTAATAAGAACAATTTTTAAAAGTTTCGCTTTTCCCCAAAAATATAAACAAATTCTAGCTTAAAATAATAGCGAAATGTATTCAAGATGTAAAGTATGTATTTATATTTATTATTTATGCTAGTAATTTACGTTTGCGAAATCCCATTTGCCAGCCGGTCTTAGATTCCAGCACTACATTCACTGTGGGTACAACATCGGCGCCTAGGGGCAGTAGCTCATACACCTGCACCATGCGTGCGATGAACGCTTTCATTTCGAGCAAAGCAAAACGTTGTCCAATGCAATTACGTGGCCCGGCGCTAAAAGGTACAAATGCAAAGGGATTTCCATTTGCCGGACGTTCGGGTATAAATTGGTGCGCTTTAGGAAAGTAGTCTGCATCATTTTGCATCTCATAAATTGCTAAAAGTACGCTCGTGCCCTTGGGTATGCAGTTATCATCTGTGAGTGATGAGCATTGAAGTGTTTTACAGCCGGAATTTACTGCTAACATTTACTTACCTATGTAACAGTCCTCCATAAGAGTGCGTCCAATATAAGGTACCGGCGGATACATGCGTAAAGCTTCTCTAATAACTAGTTCTGTGTATTTTAATTGCATTAATTGACGTTGTGTGAGAGCTTGTTGGGTACTAGTACCCAGTACTTTAACAACTTCAGCATAAAGTTTGCATTGTACATCTGCGTTGCGTGAAATGCAATAGAGTGCAAAAGCAATTGCACTTTTCGTCGTGTCATGGCCCTCGAACATAAATGTGTCCACTTCCTCACGTATATCGACATCGGTCAGCGGCTGACCGTCTACGGTGGCCGAGAGGAGCACATCAAGTAATGCCTGGCGGCGTTTTATGCCAAACTCTGCAGGCGGGAAAGGAAATTATTTGCTGAATACATTAAGGATTAATAAAGAAAAGAAATTGTTAACGAGAAAATGAAAGTAATTGTTGCGATGAAATGTTTCGATTCCGTTTCCGGCAAACAAGAAGTGCTGCCAGACGGTTGCTATAAAATAGTTAATGACATTTTTAAACTTTAATTTTTCATAAGCTATTTGAAGCCAAATATTATTTAATTACTTTTTTTAGTAGTCTCTGTGACTTAAGCATTTTTTTTATGGATGTACATACGCGTACTTTCCCAAATTCTCCTTTGCCAATTTTTCAGCAAACTTAAATTTTTGTGCAAATACAACGCATCTGGTAGCACTCAAATGCATTCATTTTATTCCCGCTTCCGCTATCCATTTTAATTGCAGACAAAAACTTTTCTAACTTGTGCATACCATCATTTTGCGCGAGCTGCTGTCCACCGATTTCCGCCTGCTGCTTTAACATTTCCTCACGTCGCTTCCTGATAATACGTTCCGTAAATTTATGTAAAGCGGCCGTAACTATTATGTGGCGTTTCGCCAGCTGTGGTGCAAGCAATCGGAAAAGCCAGTTCGGACGATAGGCCAGCGTTACATAGCGCTTAAGTATAATATGTGTCATTCTAAAACATTTTTGGATAGAAGCAATTAGAATAAGTGAAACTATACATCCGCTACTCACTCCGTCAAAAGTTTCACATATTCGCATCCCTCGTCAGTTTGTGCATTGATTCGCACTCCCATTGCGCTTTCACAGATTACATCTAAAGTAGCAAGCGCCACAGCATTTTGCACATCCAAACTTTGTACGCCATCCGCAGACCTTTCCAACTTACTGACTAGGATGTGTGCTTGCTGATCGAAGATGCGTACGAAATCCTCGAGTATGCTAAAGTGAAAGGTGGGCGTAATAACACGGCGACGACTATGCCACTTTGCACCATAGCTGACAAGTAGGCCATCACCCAACCAATCGGTGAGCAAGCTATACATGCGATTCTTGCGTAACTCTGTGGGATGACTCAGCAGTGTTTGGGCGAAACGCAAATCACACACAAACATGCCATTTATGTGCAGCACCCAAAACCGTGAGACGCGTCCAAAGCGATTTCGTATGTAACTGCTGAGTGAAAGAAGTTCTGAAGATAGAGCAAAAAAAAACTTGAGAATAAAATACATATGCACATATATACAATATGTACAAACGATATGTAGAAATGAACGGACCATCAGGTTGTACGCGCGTATAAATCCAAATGCAACCTAAAATCGGTAGATTCAATGGACCAGGCAGTTTTGCCCATTTACCGTTCACATCGCGTTTCCAAAGATAATCGGCTAACAAGCAAAGCGCCGGTATGACCAACAACAACGAGTACCACAACATTTTAGGAACGAAAGTGAGTAATAAACTGTAGTTAGCCTAACTCATTAATGCAACATGAACTTTTCCTATAATACATCTGTAATTTGTTTTGATTAGATGTATGCATGTATATGCGCTTACATGTATATACATTAGAACGTCTCGGGAATTCGCAAATTGGATATACAATGATAACCTTTGTTCGTTTTTTCCGTGCTGATTCAACGCTTGTCAACTGTTGCGTTTAAACTAAATGCCACCAGCAAAGGTATAAATTAAAAAGTCGTCGGGGAGTAATAAATAGTTATTAGATTACACTACGTAACAGTGAAATTTACCTTGGATCGCTATATAACACAAACTATGAGTCTACACCTTTTCCAAGAGTACTTCAGAAAGCGTCAAATGTACTTCAGAATGGTCAGTTTTACTTCAGAAACAGTAAAATGTACTTCAGAAAACGTAAAATGTACTTCAGAAACTGTAAAATGTACTTCAGAATAGTCAAATTACATTTTACGGTTTCTGAAGTAGAATTGGCTATTCTGAAGTACATTTTACGTTTTCTGAAGTACAATTGACTATTCTGAAGTACATTTTACACTTTCTGAAATAAATTTGGAAAAGGTGTAGTCGAGTAACAAAAATCTGAATACTCGAAATTTCATAAACACATCACGAAAAGTACCCGTTTTTCGGGGGACTTATGTTTTTTTTTTATTATACATGTCTTGAACATTGCCAGTGACGTTTCTCAGACGTCTCCGTCTCCGGTTTGAAAAAGTAAAATTATGAAAGCACCAGAAAACGGGTTTCCGGCCTTACGTAAGTCTACATTTTTTGGGAGTTTATTCGGAATTCGGTGTATGCAGTTTGTATTACTCGACTAGACCTAACAATGCATACATATATGGCGTTGCAATTGATTTAATTTTGTTACGCAGTACGCCAGTAGGCCGCCAGGTAGTAGCTATCCCTATAGGAAATTAAAGTGATATTTCGAGACAACATAGTTAGAAACTAATCCATTTTTTAACACTGCAGCTCCACGCTCGATAATCAAAAAATTAACTTAAGCTCATATTGTTTTGCTGTTTTTGTTTTCAATTTAAAGTTGTTATAATTGTAGAGAGTGTGAGTAACAGCCTTCTCTTTTTCCCAAATACGTTTTTTGATTGGATGAAAAGAGAAGGCACGCTTCTGTTACTCACACTCGCTACAATTATAACGTGTTGTCCCTTCTTATAGATTTAAGTTCTTTGTTGTAACCTTGTGCAAAGGTATTTTTTTTTATTTCAGACCAGCACAATCCCACAGGCGCGTAACCGCCTTCTTTTTTGAATAATTTGGTGTGCATATCAAGAATTTGATAAAAGGTTTGTATTATCTATTTTGAATCCATAGTTGGTATATCTATTTGAAACAACTGGTTTTTTTATTCCTACAGCTCGATTACAGAGGAAAATAAAAGAAGTAAAAAGAAAAAATAGTCATTGCTGGGCACTTTCGAGGACCTCTATAAATTCAGAACTTTGCGCATTGTAATTTAATACACTCTTGTTCGCAAACCCACATTCACGGCCGTAGCGGAGCGCATAACCAAATTCATTACAGTACTGATTGCACTTTTTTGACCTATTCAATTCCGCGGATTCGCGCTAAAAGGCACATAAGCAAATTGATCGATTTCCGCACAACGCTGAAACACTTCGGCACGAAATTATCGGGACTTACAAAGTAATCAGAATGACGCAAGGCGTCATGAATTAAGGTGGAAAGATTCCAGTTCGCAGGCAATTTTTGGCTGTCTGAAGAAAAGGAAGAAACGAGTGAGTACTAAGATTTCGAGTCATAAAAATATCTCCTAATTTCAACTTACTAATCAACGCCCCACGCGCTGATATGCGGCCGATTATTGTTACTGATGGGTAAAAACGCAAGCCCTCTTTGATAAGGCATTCCAAGTACTTGAGCTCATGTAGCTCACGCATAGTGACCCTCCGAAATTTGTCGTTAGCAGTTGAAAGATATGCTACTGGTGGTGGTATCGTGTCCCTCGAAAATGAATGTGTCCACCTCTACGCGTATATCGGCATTTGAGAGCGGTTTACCGTGGACGGTGGACTGCGGCAGTACGTCAGAAAGGCCATGCATTGCTTGACGTCGATGCCGTTCATTTTTAAGTCTTTTTAGGGCAACATTTCAAACATTTCTCTTATTAGTGTTGAAGAGTTATATATACTTATGGCTGTATAATTGCCATCGGCGCTAGAGCGCTCAAGCGCCTCTTTTCAATCACGCTATTCGTAAATGAAAATAAGTCTGTGTATTTTCTTAATTAAGGGCTTTGCGTTATGCGCTTAGGTAGAAGGGTAGAAGATAAAGTTGTAACGTTGATGTGGTTTCATAACGCGTGTAGCAATAATGTCGGCGGCGCTGAAAAAACTTCTAAGTTATGTAGGATGCCTCTTCGAATTATAGTCATTTATAATGCTTAAATATAGTAAATCACTTTATTCACATTAACCGTTTACATTTTTGCTTATTAGCTACGAAACTTAGTAGGGTTGAAGCTCATCTAAGTGATCCGTCCGGCGCGTTCGATCGTGAGTACGCGATTGATTATTTGTCTCGTATTCTAACATCTTGTCCCTTTCGTTAAATCGTTAGACCAGGGGTCGAAGTATGAGTTCCGTGAACGTATTACTCGTAACGTAAAAATGTAATATTGGAAGCATGCGTTCCGTGAACGTACCCTACGTATCGTAAGTCGACAGTATGTGTTCAGTGAACGTATACGCTATCGTATCAGGTACTCGAAATTTCATTCGATAGTATACAGCCAATCGTACGTGCACAAAATTTTTAGAGCCGAAGCAAAAAATTTAAGTAAATCATTAAAAATATAATTAATATGTATGACTTTGGTAGCTTATATAATTTCGGCTTTATAGGACACATTTTAATAAGCTAAACGGCGAAAAAAGGTTTATTATGGGCGAGTTCATGAAACAGCATCCGAACTTGGCAAAAAATATGTTTCCGAATTGTGCACAAGGAAAGGCAACTAAGGCAAGATTTTGGAATGAGCTTACAAACAAGCTAAATTCTGCCGGACCACCTGTAAAAGATGCGAAATCATGGAGAAAGATTAGGATCAATAAAATCTAATGTATACATGTATTGTGATGTATAACTATGAAATGTTTGTTATCTTAAGGTTTTTGCCGACCAAAAATATCAAGCAAAGAAGAAGCTATCATATAATAAAGCTTCAAAGAGGCAAACTGGCGGCGGTCCATATGATGAAAAGTTGATAACAGAGGCCGAAGAAAACATTATCGAAGCAAGTGGTCTGGAAGTAAGTGTGGACGGTTTGCCAACTGTCAAAACTTTTGGAAGCAGCACTTCAACTTCGCCTATGGAACCGCTCCATGAAAATAATGCGACTGAACAGATTGGTGATATATTCAGTGCTTTATTATCCGATGACTCCAATCAAGAAAATGTGCCTCCACTACCAAAGAAGCAAAAAATAAAAGCTGATACAAAGCTAGTTTTAATAGAAAAAAATTTAGAAGTATCGAAGGAATACAAAATTAGATCGGCTGCTTCTAATTCAAGAAAGACTTTTGGAAATAAAAGAAGAAATATTTAAAAGATATATTATTGTTCAAGGAATTGAATTAGAAATAAAAAAATGGAATTAGAATTACTAAATTCAAGAGTTTAGCTGATTAATTATATTTTAAAAGATATGGAATCTTTGTGATATTTTGGTGTTGTTTATATGTATATATTTACCTTTTGTGAATTAGTTTTAGTTAAAGAAAAGAATATGTTTTATTTTTTTTTTTATGTTTTATGAATTTTTTGCATTAAATAAATTGTTTGTATAAGGTATACAGACTTAAATATATTTTTTTTAATTCAAAAGGGACTGGTTTATTTGGTTTCTTATATTTTGAGCAACCCTCGAAATTCGAGTATATTCTCCAACGTAAATATCACTTGTGTCAAGGATTCCACTATTTGGCTGGTTATAAAGCTCGTTAAAAGCGCTTTCATCAGAACCGTCTTGAGGACTTCTGTAGGGCGTTATACACCATGGTTCGAGTGGGTAACCGGAATCTCCTAGTTAATAAATAACAAAAATTAATATTTTTAAAATTGTAAAATTAGTGCCAATAGTATCCAAAATCCATGAATTGTTATTTGCATTTGATTCAAATAGGTCTTCTAAAACCCTTCTCTGGTCGGAATGTCTCCAGATTAATGAGTCGTGAGCAGCTTCGCCATATTTGGCATTCACAGCACACATTTTGTATTGATAATCACAAATTTTTCATAAAACCATTCTTTGCAGCCAGTCGAAGATTCTGGCATGAATTTTATGTGCTAGGACACAGTTTATCTTCCATTTGCTTCAGTAAATTGTTTGTGAATCTCGAAACCAAACTTTGGCACATTACAATTAAATAATCACTTCCTACCGAGTGCTGGAACCCACCACTTCCCAAAAGCGAAAGTGCGGCAGATAATTGAAGTACTGGGGCACTGCTGCTCAAGGGAGACTTTTTAACTCCAAACTTTTCAAAACATAATCAAAAGCCTCTTTGTTGAGCCGAAATCTTTGGCTGTCGCTTCAACTACGTACGCTTTGGATAGTAAAGAAAGTGGATTACTTTTATCCCCCAAACGTCTTCTCACAAGTCTTTGTGTATTTTCATCACTTTCATCAGCTGAACTTTCCAATAAAAATAATAATTCTACATCCATTTTTACTTTTAAATATTTATATCTCGAGTATTCAATTTTCTTTTGTTTATAAACGCAGAAAATGACATTTAATTCGCATGTATCTTTTAAAATTTTTTTATTTCATCTATTACATCCTGTGGCAAATAACGTTACGTTAGCTATCGTTTCCCATACTTCAATCATTGTCGTTCGTACGATCAGTGACGTAAAATTTTTTCGAACGATTGCCGTTCCGCTCACGGAACTCATACTTCGACCCCAGTTCCGACCCTTTATTCGTTATGTAGTGTTGCATTAGCATATCAGTGTTGCTTAATGGCAATTTAGTCTATACAAAATAAGTACTTTCCCACAGGCCAATCCTACAGTTATTGTGAGTTTTTATAATTCACTGCCCACTCA
>JAPVRG010000447.1:0-10561 GCA_029783565.1 Rhagoletis cerasi
CCGTTTCCAAATATATTTTGTTAATTTATTTAAAACAATGGATTCGGATGAAATTTTAAATAAAAAATTACAAGCCAAGCACGACACGACTTTGGAACGTAACTGCAAAGTTAGCCACACACCGCAAGCCCTTTATGTATTTACAGCATCAGGCTTGCCAGATTTTCGTTTGTATATTTCCTAAAAATAAATGAATGCAAGCATTATAGACGGCGAACTGTCAAACAACTGAAATAGAAAATACAAAGATAAAATATTTTCGTTTCTGGCTTAAGTTGACATGTTGAGTAATCATTGGCGATTTCGTACGGTAAGTTAAATTAAGTTAAGTCTACACTAACTGAGCTTTTAACAAAATACACTCTAAAAAGTGCATGTAAAACTGCTACTGAAAAGTGTTTATTTTTCAACAAAATATCGGCATAAGATGTTCAAGATTGGATTGTTGACCATGAGATGTTCAAAATATTCACATAAATATACATATGAAATGTTCAAAATTGAAAATTTTGAACGGAAAAAGACATTCCCTATTAATAATAAACATAAAGGCTCATATTTAATCTATTTTAAATATTTTATGTGTAATTTTGCTCAACGCGACAAATTCGGTATGCAAAAGTAAACAGACAGTGTTTAATTTTATTAACACGGTGTGTAAATTCCCACGCATTAGGAGAGGAAACTGGTTACCTCTTTTTATATGACAAAATTTACATATTTTTTAGAGTGTACATGAAAATAAAAATAAAGATTCAAAGCTATGAAATAGTCATTTTGTTCAAGGTTTACCAACAATAAAATTTCACCTTATCGCACT
Organism: Rhagoletis cerasi; assembly: GCA_029783565.1. Lineage (NCBI taxonomy): Eukaryota > Metazoa > Arthropoda > Insecta > Diptera > Tephritidae > Rhagoletis > Rhagoletis cerasi. The sequence goes on from JAPVRG010000447.1 coordinate 821, forward strand.
CAAATGGTCTTTCGACATTCTAAGTAATTATTCATCCTTTGCAATACCGATTTACCGTTCTATTGTTTTTCATAATTTAATTTTCACAAGTAACACACAAAATCATGACATAAATGCGTAAAATAAACACGAGAAATTAATACCATTACGTTTGTCAGAATTAGTGCTTTTCGAGTCGACTTTAAGCGAAAAAGCGGACACTAACACGACTATGATACACTTAAGCCATAGATTATTTTAAAACCATGCGCTAACTCGTTTAGAGCCTACTTTTTCTTGACTATGATTATGCGCCATAGTTTTGTTATACTATTATCTACCTCGTTTCGCAAAAAACTATTATAATAAACAATAACTCAAAATGAATAGTTTATATAACTTTAAACACACTATACGCGAGTTAGCGCAAAGATGCACTTTTGATGAGTATAGCACTTCGCAGTCATGAAAAATGTAAACAAAGTGCAAAAATTCACTTACGCTGTAATTGCTATAACTTTGTAGCGGTACTTCTTTCGGATATGATATTTTGTGAGATGGTTTAAACGATGAAAGATTATGGATCTACGTGAAAAAACTAAAATTGATAATTTTGTTGGTTACACCAAAATTGCGGTTAGGGCTCGATATACTCAAAAGAGTGAATACAGCTAATATTTCTATGAACATTTTATCAGCCTAATTATTAGTGAAAACGATAGCGTATAGTACATATTTTATAACAAAAAAAATCTGGCTTGAAAATTAAGTGTTTTTGCTAAAGTTCGTCTTTGAATGCACAAATGTAAAATAGAAGGATTAGTGTCCCATCAGTCACTTTCATTCAAATAATAGTTACAAATAACTTAGAAATAGTTTGGTATTTTTTTGAAAGGAACTACATATATACATTAGTTATTTATCTATGTTAAAACATATATTTCACTATTGTATAAGATCCGACGACATAGTTGCAATTTACTCTTGACCACATTCTGGGTTCAAATGTCCCACCAGTCACAATGGAATGACCCGTTAGTGGTTTTTTAGAAAAGCATCGAATACACTTAATTTTTTTGTTAATGTTTTTATTAACCCTATACAAAAAAATGCCACTTAGGGTCTTTCGTAATGACGACAACGATATGCATATCTGCGGTGCGTTGAATATTTAACTTATTTATGTTCGTATATAAATATGTACATAAGCATGTATGTTCATTTCGTAACAATTTGCTTAGGCATTAATTTATAAAATTTTTTGTAACAAAAGCTCGCTTTTTTCTTATTTTATTTTAATTTTTTTCGTTAAATATTACTATTTTTATTTGTTGTTTTTTTTCGATGAGATAACAACTATTCGTATGTGCGGATCTTTATGCGTCTTTGAGGAAGCAGCAATAATAAAAATATTATGTAAAAAAAGCTTTGTGTGCTATATTCGAAATACTGCCGGTATTGGAATGCGAATATTTAAAATATGTAAAGAAATATATTTTTTTACACACAAAAATATAGCATTCTATAAACTAAACGTTTCAACTTAACCGAGTAGGTATACCTAAAAAATAAACAAGCGCAAAATCACGCAAACGACAGCCTAACAAATGTACGACGAACTCTTACTGTTCCTTCTTCACATTCGCCACAGCCTCTATCCGATTTGACTCAAATGCGTCTTATTGTTGGGCCTGTAAAGAATACAGACACCTTTCGTTTAAACTTCTCCATTGGAGGTTCGTGATCGGACTCCTCGCTTTCGTAGCCATCACTCTCGTCGTCCTCGCCGAATATGATGGTTCGCGTGTATGGCTGCACTGGCTCTGGTCCGTCCGATTCGCAAAAGCCCGGATTCAGTATTATATTCGGTATTAGCTCTATGCTCTCCCAACCATCTCCAAATTCTGTGTGTTCGGCGAGAGTTTTCGATAAGTAATTTTCAATGTGTCGGCCGGCGAAATTTCAATGGTGGAGAAATTGAGAGTTTTAATGATTTGAATTAGTGTTATATAACCAATGGATGAAATGGTTTGGGGAAATGTTGGTTGTTTTTATAATTTTTTTAATTTGGGCAAATAAGTGTGAGTTGATTTTGCAAAGGAAAGAGTAAAAGCAGAAAGCAGAAAGCAGAAAGAGAGAGAGAGAGGGAGAGAGAATACAGAATGGAAAGAAATAGAAAGAACAATAACGGTTTTTTTCATTACCCAGTTAGTTTCATTTGAGAAATGTAAAATTGTTTATTTCACTTTTCATTTGTTATTCTTGATATGCATGATGGATGTGTGGGTAGGGACTATGATGCTTGGTAATGGGAATCAATGTCGATACTACAGAATAGCCACTTTTTTCTTTGCAAGTAACTAAAATAATAAACACACATAAATAAGCGGTACTGATTTTGGTCAGATATTGCATTGTGCAAATCAGAAATTCAGTTTTATTTTACATTTAATTTACAACAACAACAACAAGACAACAACAACAACGACAACACATTAACACACGTTCAGCGATTTCAGCAACATATTTACAGATCTTTAAATTATTCGATAACCTTTTTCGTTTTTTTCCTACATACATATGTATATGTGAGTGTATGCATCTGTATTAGTATCTATTGATAAAACTTACAATATAGAATTGCGCGAAAAGTGAAAAAGTGTATATAAGTATGTATGTATTGTGTAAATACATTATTTTGAATATTTGTAAATACAAAGCGAGTTTCTACATATCGAATTGAAAATATTGATTAGATTTACATATATATATATACATGTTATTTATTAAACTATGATTGTCTGCATAAATCTTATGTTTTTTCCGAGTTTACTATTTAACTCGGATTTCAAAAGTGCTATTAATTTTTGGATATTTCATATAATACACATTATTACGTACATATATGTTTGTGGCAACAAAAAATCGTTACCTTGATTTAAGAAAATAAAAGTTGATAAAAATGTTGACCACTGTTCTATATTCTGGCCTCTGCGGAAAGCGATACTTAAGTCAACAATTTTTTAGCAAACCTTAGAAGGTTCATATTTATTTTTCAAACTTGTTTTCATCCTTTTATTTCATAACGAACCCGAAACTAACTTTGAAGAACGGAACCAAAACCGAAACCGAAACACTTTGCAAAACCGAAACCGAAACCGGAATGTTATTTTTAATCGGTTTCGTTCCTTGCATTTTACCACTTAGCACTTGGTATTAGTTTTTGTTTTAAGTTCTTGACCGATACACCACAGGGTGGCATTATTACTTATGTGTAAACCGATTTTAGCTTTACGACTCTTTCAAAATTCGTCGCGTGACAAGTTTAAAAGGGGACTGTAGGTACCCTTAATAACATTGACTAAAAACATACAAAAAGTAATAAATTAATTGGTTATTAAAAAATATATTAAAATTTAAATCATTAACGATGTTATTAAGGGTACTCACAGTACATGTGTATGTATTTATACTAAACATTAACATTGACTACTAAGTATTTAAATTTTAATTTATTAAAAATTGAGAAAGTCCTATAACGTGACAAAAAAGTCAGTAAATTTTCAAAATAGGAAACGAAAAAATTCGTAGAATTCGACTTTTTCTGAAATTCACTATTTTAAAGAAGTAAAAAACAAAACCGACTTCAATTCTCCACCTTTCCAATAAAAAAAATAATTATCGAAATCGGTTAACGCGGTCCAAAGTTATGCGGTAACATATGCACATAAAAAAATATTCCGACGAATTGATAACGTACTCCTTTTTTTGAAGCCGGTTAGAAAATGTTTTTGGCTACAAGTTACCCATGATTCAGGAATAAAAGGTTAGATAATTATTGACACCCGCGTTTTGACACTCTCTTACAAGAGGTTGCATTTACGAAGGAGGAGGAAAGAGGAAATAATAAAATCCCCTGGTGCGAAAATGGTAGTAGAAAGTTATGAAAAGTAGGAAATTAGTAGTTAAATTCCTTTTGTAAATTCGAGTGTATTTGCTAGAAATTTGGTATTTTAAACGAAATATTGAATAAAATATTAAGAAATATACGTGAATTATGCAATTTATGTGATATTGAGCGGTATAAAAACTGCGAAAGGTCTCACGATTAGAATTACATATGTAAGCATCATTTTTTGAACTTTTTCATACTTTGGTTAAATGTGTTTTATATTCTCCCTTTGGTCTCAAAATTAATTTTAAGTCTAAATAAATGATAATAATAATGTGTTTTATATACAAATAAATATATTGTACACAAACGTGTGTGTATTTTTCAAGTAAATTTTGCAAAGAAGAGACACGGTTTCGGTGCCAAGGGAGCGGTGGAAGCGAGACAACTGCCAGGTTATCGAACCTTTAATTATTGAATCATGCAAATTACTTAGTTGCTCTATTTGGAAGTATTTAAAGAGCTGGCCAACACCTTAAGTGCAATTAAGCTTACACTACAAACACGTAAACTTTTGACTCACTCACCGACGTAAAAACATAGAATGTATCAGCTAACTTTCGCCACTAAGGATTATGAACACTTCAGCTCGAAAAAACGAAGCATATTCGTAGGGGAAAGCGATATAGATACCCTCCTAGTGTCAGTTGGAGTCATCAGTAAGGATCCTAAAATGCGACAGTATAGGCGCTGTTGTGAAGGCTACCATACAACCAGGGCAATCAAGCGCCCAGGGGAAACACCGGTGTCGGACCCCGCCACCTTAAGACATATGCTGATTGTACTTTGAAGATTTGCAAAGAAAATTTTCCAAATAACATACATTTTGAAAATTGATCCGATCATGGAAGTATAATAAATACAGTGTTTGTATATTGTTAAAACTCCGCCAAGTATATTGCTAAATGTGAAGTTGCTAGTGTTAGGGCAACGAAATCGTCCAATCTCCTAATTTTAGTTCTGATTTTGTTTGCGTTTGATATATCACTTTTCTCACAATGCATTGCAATGTTGCATTAGTTGTTTTTATTTTGACATTTTTGCTGTTACATCTTACATTCGTGGAAATCATTTATACACAGACACTTAGTATTTAAAACACTTGGGCAAATTATTGGCTTAACTGGCAACAGTCGCTACACTCTGTCTATATTAGCATTGCATTGTTTGATAACATCGGACAATATTTACATGTACTTTCAATTATCGAATTATCGGTTAGAGAACTCTAGGCGCCCCTATAACTAAAGCGCTATCCTTTTAATCATCAAAGGGATTCCGATCATCAAAGACAGATGACAAAATAAGTATTGGTACAAAAAATTTAAGCACTACAGTTTTCCGACGGTCAGGTCTACGAGAGCAGAAGAAGAAGCTAATATAGACTCCTGTGGAGAAAAGTAATGTTAGTCTGTACTTTTAGTACTAAGCGAACCAATTTTGAGCTCTGTATTAAAATTTTTACAGTTGCTGAAAAATCCTTCGAGCACATTCTCGGTGAATGTCCAACGCTTCAAAAAATTTTCATCCATCATTCAGTAATATCGTATTGAAAATGTAACGGTAAAAGCCTAAAAGCATTTTAAACTCAGTCTAGCTCACTATTAACTATTTCTGTGCTGAGCCACATTATTTTAAAAGAAGATTTGGTAAGATAAAACTTATAGATATAAAATCTATAAGAAATATATATATGTATAGTATGTACATATATCAAATATAAAATAAACATGTATTACACGATAAAGCAAATAAAACAAATTGTCACTTGTATACAAGTTTATACATTTGGCATAGAAAAATAAACGAGTAAATAAATTTTGTAACTGTGCAAAAAATTTATGTTGCATAAATAAATTGATATAAGCATTCCAATTATTGCAAAACATACATATATGTATATACCTTTTTGTATACATTTATGTGGTATGTTACGTATGTATGTATGTATATACACAGAAGATCAAGCGAACTCGATAATGGAAAGCAAAATACAAAATCGAACACACAAATTTTAATAAAATTTAAGCCATTATAACAACATTCAAATTGCGGTTAGCATCTGTATCAGCTTTGGCACTGGCGGTTGTGTAATTAGTGTTGCTAGTGATAGTGTTTGTATTATCTGTATCATGTTCAGTACCCGCTTGCGATGATTGATAACATTCTTTCGATAAAACTATACAAAGTCCAATTGCTAATATCACAAGAGTTCCAAGCACAACACTGACGGCGATTATCCAAATGCGTGGATCGAAATTATCTAAGTCGGGTTGTATAAGGCGTATTAAATCTATATAAGAAAGAAAAAGATATAAAAAGGAAGATACGTGGAAAGACAAATTACAAACAATAACACAACAAAGTTAGTAAGAGTTACGAGGAATAAAAACTAAAGTACTAAACGGCAAAAAACCGTAAGCGATATTTAGCTTTTATTTTCCTTTTGACGCAGAAATGCATCTAGATGTTCTAGAAGCTTTTCTGCATCAAATATAAACTTTTGAAAAGAATGTCGCTTACGTTTATTTCGCTATTAGGGCTTGATATGTACTTACATATGTATGTGTGTATGTATGTATCTGTACGTACAGGTATGTTATGAAATATATAGGTATGCATGTTTGTATGTATGTACATATATAGTAAGATGATAGGACACACTTATGTATTAATATACGATATACTATATGTATCTATGTATACTTAAAGATCTACATACATATGTATACACATTGAAATCTCGAAATTACGTTCCGCTTATAAGTACGTATTAAAAAAAACATACATAGTTTACTAGTTGAAAATTAAATAAATTTCCAGAGCTAATTTAGAATTGACTAAACCAGCTTTCCACAACATTTTTTATTTTATTATTTTCGTAGTTGTCACTTATTTGCTACATGAAATTTGCAGTTTTTAAATTTTTCTTAATATAAATAACCTCATAACTTATGGTAAGATTAAGTTAGGTTAGGCAGCAGTCAATGATTGAACTCATTTAGACTCAGGATGCTTTGTGATATCGCTCTGGGCTTACAGTTACCCCTATACTCTTAAACCACGTGCAGCTCAGCAAAAATGTGGAGAGACATATTATTTCTACTGACCTGAGATGCATCTAGTTCGTTAAAAAAAATATAACTACCCAGGACTTTTGCTCTGTGTATGAGAATGGTTTGGATGGTATCCAGTTCACCCTAATCCATGCAACTTTTCTGGCGGTCGTTAGCGTGCGCGTGTAGTCGAACGGCTGTCTACATTTTGTCCTCTCAAAAAGTATCCGACGATAATCGAGGTGGTTACGAGGATTTCCTGCCACCTTAAGTTAGATAAACACTTTTTGCATGGACCATCGTTGATGGCCAGAAACCCAGGCCATATGTTTACGGAATGGCCCAGTCGTCTCTTTGAGTGATGCGGCCTTTGATATAGCCATAAATTCGTTTGAATAACACTGAAATATGTCGGCCCGGGGGAGGGGGTTTTTTTACTGAAAGATATTCCTCAACGCGAGTAAACACCATCTTCAAACTTCTTACAATCAAGGACAAAAATTCGTTAAGGCATAGTGAAACTGTTTAAATATCATAATTGTGCACTTCGGTTTATTTTTTCATAATAAGCAGTGAATTATTTGTCAATGAGAGCGCATACACACTTATCCACAAAAGATATGTATAACTATGTATGTCTGTACATACATATGTAGAGTAGAAACACGAGCTTCGGATATCCTTTTTGCTATGTAGTAAAACCAATCCACACAAACTCAAATACACATTCCACAACCACACTGTGTGTAACACCTACATAGTACATACATAAACAGCTACATACCTACACGCAGGCATTATTCTATCTGAAATACCAGAATAACCCATATTAATATCCATATACATATAAGGCACTCACCCTCCTCCTTGGTTTCTGGAAGTGTTGTTACATTGGTGGTCACTACCTCGCCGCTGCCCAATTGATTGTTGGCCCATATTCGAAACTCGTAGGTGGTGTTAGGCTCCAGTCGATATACTTCCATTTGCCGCTGTAACCGTCCGGTGATGTTCGCAATACGCCAATGTAAAAAATATTTGAATATATTACTATTATTGAATTAAATTACGTCGACTCTTATTGAGTGGGTGGCGGCAAAATATTATATGATTGCAAAAAAGAAAAAAAATAAGCACAGATCTATCAGGGGTATCTGTTGCATGCAAACCATATACATATGTATGTAGATTATTAGATGGCTGATTATTATTTGTCATGGAAATAATTTCAACATTTAGTTTATAGTTATGACCACGCTCGAGTGAAACGGAGAGGGGACTCATTACAGATAGTTGTCAATATTTCCGATATGTAGTTGAGGTCGAGCGGTCGCCCCTAGGCAGGCAATGGCAAACCTCCGAGTGTATTTCTGCCTTGAAAAAGCTATGGCACAATAATTAGATATGGTTTCTGGTGCATTATACTAAAGCCAACCTTCCTACTTAAGTTGTTATGCATTGTGGCCATAATTTTATACTATTTATCAAGCACCGTAACATTTACAATGCGAATTTTAAAAATCGGCCTTTAACAGTTATTCTGTGACTTTTATTTAAAAAGTCCTTATGTAACAGTTATTTTTGTTTTTTGTTTTATTGTCTCATGATAACAGTTATCGAAGTAAATAAAAATCAGTCAGTGACTTTTATTAAAAAAAATCATAGCTAAAAAGTAGTTGGTGACTTCTATTGCTTTAGTCTAAGTCATTTTTTATTCAAAGTCATTCGTTCTTCAAAAGCTTATTTTGTCTTCTATGTACCTTGAAGTTTTCCCAGGAAATAAGAAATAACAGTATGTATTTACTACAAAATTTGAGAATGACTTAAAAAAAAGATTTAAAACATAAAAGTTATCGAATGATTTTTATTGCTGACTTTTATAAATAATATTCTTCGATAAAAGTTATCATGAGTCAAATGAAATAACTGTAACATTTATAACATAAAGACCAGTAATAACTGTTAACACAAAATAACAGTTATTTTGCATAAAAACAAAAAAAAAAATATTTTAAAAGTTGGTTCTCGGTGAAAAAATAAATCGATTGCTATATTTCGTTTGGTTGTAGAACATTTCCTTCGTAGTGAGTTTTTCAATAACAGTTCTAATCAACGACTGTTATTTACGGTCCCTGCTATTTATTTACTTTTTATGCCGATCTCAGTATCAACTGTTTGTAGTTTACACTAGGGGTATTAGGGTTCTTCAGGTTGGATAAATTGAATATTAAACTCCCCAGCATAGTTTGAAAGAATTAATCGTAATTATTAATAAAACTTCTGTCGGAGAGGGTAAATAATCTTAAAAAAGTACGAATTTATTGACATTTTGAGAAAAGCCCTGAAAGCATTTGCCAGCCACATTTGAAAGCCTTTAAGTTTTTCAAACACGGTCTTTTGCATTGATGATGACGATATATATTTGTATGTAATGTACATATGCATGCATAATTTTAAAATTTGAACTCATTCGAATAACCAAAGCTGAATGTTAAGCAGGGGCGTTCATAAAGTCGTTATCACACGACAATGGCTTGCCTTGGAATGATCAGAAATCAGGGAGCCACTACATTCAATAAAAAAAACAAGTAAGGGCAGGACTGTTTTCGGCTATGCCGAAGGCTTCATACCTTTCATGAGCATCAAAAAACTGAACTTCACCCTTGACTTCTTTAGGAGCTACACATTACTTATACTAAATTGATGTACACTGTGACCTACACAGATAGTGGAGTGATATCGCAAAAACTTATATCT
>JAPVRG010000448.1:0-10379 GCA_029783565.1 Rhagoletis cerasi
AATATTCATAGTTTTCAAAAATTCATTTCTATTAGCGAAAAGTATCAAAATGGGACATTTGTGAACAAAAAAGTATCAAAGTATCAAATCACAAAATTTAGAAAAAAAAGTATCAAAAATGATACAATTGTATCACAACGGCAACGCTGCTTCCATTTCACAAAAATCGATAAAACTAGGGTGGACACCGAAAAGTTATCGGTATAATCTAAGATTATTTTATAATTTCACATTAACGTGGGAGAAACTACTGTTAAATTAGTGAAAGCAAAAACAAAATACATGCAAAGCAAAAGAAAAAAGAAGTCAGCCGATCTTATAACACCACCTCGTATGAATTGGCAGAGACGAATTAATATAAGGTGATAGCAGGAGTACAAAAACAAAAATTTACATATATTTTGTTTTTGCTTTGGCGGCGTAAACTGTCAAAATCTGTAAGAGTGTGTGTGGAAATGCAAACACAATTTTTCAATTTGACATTAGAAGCCGTGCGGCGAAACACATACACAAAATCAGCTAATCTAGTAACACCACCTTATATAAATTCGCCTTGGAATTGGCCTTGTGTGCAATGCATTGCTGCGAAAATCCCAAATTATGGGCGAATTCCCATGAATTGGCAACAGCTGTGCAATGAAGGTGAATTCATACAAGGTGGAATGTCAAATCTGAATTCGCTTTGTGTATTTTGTTATTGCTTTTTACGGGTGCGCTGTCAAATCAGTAGCTTTTCTCCCGTACAAACCGGACCGGGTCCGGTAAATAGAAGCAAAAGCAAAATACATGCAAGGCGAATGAACATATAAGAAATCAGCTGATCTAATAAGACCACCTCGTATAAATTCGCCTTGCTTTAATTTGTTTATTTTTAAAACGCGTTGCCATTATACGCCATTGCATGGTGTTCTCAATATTCAAAGAAGTTTGTTTATGTACTGCAGCAATTCCCTTTTTGCTGTGCCGGCTAATAAGATTAAAATAAAAAGTTTACACTTTCTAAAGTAAAATAAACCAATACTATGCAGCGCAATGTCCTTCACAGCAGCCTCCTTAGTGCCGCTTTCAGTATTGTATTCCAGGTGCGTTCCCTTATCTTTATTTAAATGCTCTAAACTAATTCTTTATGTAAATAATGGCTGATAAGCCTATTCCATTTAATTTTATTGGAAGATGATATGCCGTGTTCTAACCTTTGCCATCAATGCCTTCATTGTACGAAATGTGGGACGAGAGGTTTTAGGTATTATGAACGTCCGTTTGCTATTATTGGAAAGTACTTTGCTGTTTTTATCGAGAGAAGCCTTTAACCGAGCTGGATTAAGTGCCACTACTCAGCAACGTGACAAGTGCTCGTGGGCGCAGCTAATCAACCAAATGTGGCTTACGTGAGTACATATTCGCATTAGATATGTACATACATATGTATACGTTTCTAAGCATTCATAACATTTTAAAAATTTCCTTAGAGTTCCTACCTGTGTAGTCATATGTATTCCTTGTATCTACATTTGGTTACATCTGCTATCGCCCGTGGATGACCGATTTGACTCCCAATATCAGTTTGGTTGCTATGCAATGGCTTTGTCATGTGTTATTGAGTTATTCGCTGAAGCTCCAAGTTTTGTGACACAAGTATTTTGTTTCGTACGATTAAGAATCATATTGAATACTTCATATATTTTTGTGAGATCAGCGGTATTTCTCTGGATTGTAATAATCGACAAAAGTGCTGCAATTAATGCGTTTGCCATTGCACAACTTGTGAGCACTGCAACAATTATACTTGGAAATTACGGCTTCTTTTACTTTTACATTCGGAGATTCAATCAAGACCAAGAAGGAAGGGATAGCTATTCGAAACAAGATTTCATAAAAAATGGTCAAGTGAATGACTTTCCTTTTAAGAAAATGACAGACCTTCTTCCAGGAGTTATGAAAAATGAAGTTTGTTAAATAATTGTTCATTAAATATATCTAATGCTTATGGTATCTTCCTTGCCTAGGGAAAATTCTTGAACTCCGAGCTACAGATTCTTACACTGAGTTTCGTTAAACAAGGCGTTCTAAAGCAAATTTTAACTGAAGGTGAAAAATACGTAATGTCTGTAAGCCCAGTACTAACCTTCAGTGAACAAGCGACATACGATGTAGTGAATAACCTGGGAAGCTTGGCGGCGCGTTTTATTTTTAGACCCATAGAAGATAGTAGCTACTTTTTCTTCACTCAAACTATTGCTCGTGATATAGAACTCCATAAACAAAATCGTGTAAGATTCTATAAACTCAACAGTCTAAAATTGCTTTTACTAATAACAAAATTTATAGGACAATATTTTACAAGCAGCAAAAGTTCTACAAAACTTGTCCTTAGCAGTTACATCAATTGGCTTATTGGCGCTAACTTTTGGACAAAGCTATGCACATACTATACTTCTGCTGTATGGCGGGGCTGACTTTGTAGCTGGTGGGCTACCGGAGCAGCTGCTGCAGTGGCATTGTTTAGCTATATACTTCTTAGCGATTAATGGCATCACGGAAGGATATATGTTTGCTACGAACACTAGCAGAGATATCGACAAATATAATTACTTAATGGCCGTATTCTCGGTTAGTTTTCTTATACTCTCTTACATTTTAACTAGCTGGTTCGGGCCGGTAGGATTTATATTCGCTAACTGTATCAACATGTTTTGTAGAATCTGCTACAGGTTTGTATACGTTACATTCCAAAAATTAAAAAAAAATTAATTTTCATATATTTAGTACACGTTATATATTTCGACAATACAAGCCGACAGGTTTGAACCCGCTGTTGGGCTTGCTCCCCGGAAAATGGTTTGCTATCACACTTTTTGCAACAGGCACATTTTGTAAATATTTGTCGGTAATATCATTAATAAAACTCTGTCGGGAATAACATAATTATTAATTATTTTCTTTTTAGTATTGCTCGACACCACTTTTGTTACACTTCATATATGGCTTTCTAAGTGTTGTTTGCTGTCTAATTGTTTGGGCTATCGAAAACAGCGACCTGGTGAAATTGGCTTGGCGATATGGACGACGCCTTAAAACTGATTGAACAAAATCGCAAATGTACAATAATGAATTATTATGTAGTACCTGCTTAAGATTTACTACGGTCCTAGCCTAATTTAAGATTAATTTATTTTGTGAGAATAATATTTTTGTTTTTAATTATTCACGTTAAAAAGACCTTATTAAGCGCACCTGCATATGTATGCATATATAAAAATATATATACATACATGTATGTACATATGTACATACATTTATTTCGTTACTTTTAACCTTTAATTTTTATTTTATTTTACTTCAGTTTAATAAAGTTTATTACAGTCTGTATTCGGAAATGCATCAAACCAAAGCATCAGTAGCCGCTACAACAACAACAACATCAGTCTCTTATCGTTCTCACGACAGTCGGGTCTACGTAACCGGAACGACCCAGATTCATATCTGGCCAAGGACTGTCACTCCCGCATCATTCCCCAAAAACTCTTTGGGGAATTTGTATGCGGTTACAACAACAACAACAGCATCATCAGTCTCTTATTTCTAAACTATAATTGATGGAAATGCCCGATTTGCGCAACAATGTTCCAATTTGGCACATAACCGTGGTCTTCAAAAAAAGGAGGCTCTCAACTCGTCGGAATATTTTTTTTATGTATGTTGCTGTATAGCTTTCAGTGACGTGAGCCGTTTTCGATAGTTCTATTTTTTTATTACTGAAAAACTTCCCAAAAAGCCAACGAAGTTAAATGTGTACCGGGTATCACCATTTTATGTTGTTATATGTGTCAGACCTGAAATCGGTAAAGAAAATGCATTGTGAACATGCGTTTACACAAAAAAGAAGAAGCAGGGATACCGAAGCCAAGTTGATTGTGATTTCGATTATTAATTTATATCGGTCTAATTGTTTAAAGTTTATTCTTCTCTATGCAAAATATATATTTTTCTTATTCGTCAAAAACCTTTGAGAAAAAGTGAGGATTACAACTTCAATCTGTGTTTTAGCTTGTGAATAAAAAAATCGTTTGGAAAATATTCCACAAGATACATAAATATTTTTTTAGGTAGTACAGAAAAGCGAACTCAATTTATTAAAAATGAAAAAAGTGGCTCGCTTGCGTATTCCACAACAGGATGATGGTTCAAGCACAGGAGGTCAGGAACATGTGGGAGTGCGCACTACGGGACGCATAAAAGTAAGACATTTTACCAAAAATGCAATGCATTTCATTTCATATAAACATTCCATTACATACATATATGTATATACATCAACTTTTTGCTTTACAGAAACCTAAGGCAGTATTTGATCCGTCTGATAACTACTTACCGCGTTCACAGCGCGCCAATATTGCAGCAGCAGCTTATTCAAGCAGCACAGGATCGCCAGCAAGTGGCACTCATAATCAAACAGATCGTAAACGCGATACACCAACGTCAAATTTACTACAAAGCCAAGAGAGTCAACAAAAACGACTATCACAATCTTCTACTGGTTCGGGCACTACAACCGCTGGATCGACGCCTGAAATAGCTACCGCTGATGTGTGCGATGTGTGCCAAAAGCGCGAAGCAAAGCGAGGTACTCACGCCAAGAATAAGCTGATTACTTGTTTGCAGTGTGAAAGACGGGTGCACAAATTGTGCTTGTCAGTTGATTTCGAAGATATCGATGTTCTACGTCAATACTACAAGTGCGAAAATTGTCGTACGTGCTACGTATGTGATGCATTTGCTGACTGTGAGCCTAAAGTCAATGTAAGTCTTTAATGTTATTTCATTTCGTTTCATTTATTAAGAGAAAGGCATTAGTATAATAAGATCTTAAATCTTTTATAATACAAAACAGAGATTAAGACAAAAAAGGTCAAAACAAGTTTTTGCTGAATACAAATCCAAATCTCTAGCATAGTACTTATCTTTAAAACTTCTTAAGTAGCGAACATAACGGAGCCGCAAGGAAATCGACGAGCATAGCAGTCGGGTCTACACAACGACCCAGATTTATATCTAGCAAAAGGCAGTGACTCCTGCGCCATTTTCCGAAAAAATGTTGGGGAATTTTTATTCTGTTACCACAGCGGTCGTAGTATCGAGCAAAGCGTTGTTTTTATAATAATGTCATGTCATGTTTTGAGTCATAAGCCACCTTTTCATAGGCCGGGTCACATATAGTGAAAGCCAAAGCGTAAATAGCGCAAAACAGCATAGCATCGATGTCAAAATATTTTGCTTTTTCGCTATGCTCGATGCTATTTCGTTTAAATGTGTTTGTCGTTAAGATATAAACATAAATTAAATTCTTTCTTTCCATTTCTAACAAAAAAAAAAAGAAGAAAATTTACTCGCAAATTTAGAATTGAATTATATATGGTTGTTAACATGTTTTAAGCCAATTGTTCTTTCGATTGTTCGTCGCTTTTCTCGCCCCTCTACGGTGTTCTTTGCCTAAAAGACGAAAAGTATATATACATATGTACATAGTTATTTTCCGGTATTTCCCTTTAGCAACCAATGGTTACTTGTTCTAAATGCGTAAAATCTTACCATCTTACGTGCCACATTCCCAATGTGTATAAATTTCAACAAATATATCGATGGAAATGCAATAAATGCCAGCCAAGCATTAATAATGGTTCCGTTTTGCCGGTGAAAACAATACGGGAAATCATTGGTGATGAACCACAGCGAACAATTCGAAACGAACTCATTCAACAACAACAACAACAACAACAACAACAACAACAATCGCAAAATGTAAACATTGCAGCAGCAGCAGCAGAAGCCAAAAACTCTGCTGCAAAATTATCACTTCAAGAAACTCAAAAGAACAGCGAAAACGGGCAAAGACAAGATAATGGAGGGCCGGAAACGGAAGCTAGTTACGTTGAAAGCGGTGGTAGTAGTACAACAAGCAGCAGTAGTACAACTAGCGGCAACACTACCAGTAGTAGCGAAGAAAAAGCTGCTGACGCCACAGCTCCCAAAAGGCCAAAGCCGAACCATGATGAGACCGTTAATAATACTCCGGCTATACGGTACAGCCCCTACGAACCGATTGATGTACCGGATGTAAAAGATTGGAATGTCGATCAAGTTGCTTCATATTTTGCGAAGTATTTCCCAAATGAAGCTCACGTTTTTAAGGAACATGAAATTGATGGCACTTCATTGTTATTACTTAAGCGTAGTGACGTTATTAAAAAACTGCCGATTAAATTAGGTCCATCGCTGCGCATATACAGTTTAATACTGAAAATTCAAACCCAATTAAATGATCCGACCCTCGGTTGGAACTGTGGACTTTAAGTGTAGCGTATAAAAGCAATCATTTGTCTTTAAAATATTGCTAACCAATATTCTATAATTTTTCTACAAATTTCTCGAATTTTGTTCCTCCTCATTCAAGAAGACTCCTTTGAGGTGTTTAATTTTTCTTTGTTTTTTTTTTATCAGTTTAATGTTCATTTACTTATTTCCATTCGTATATGTATGTGCGTATGTATACATATTTCCATTCACGCTACCCTGCAAGAAATTATATCAGTTCAGAAATGGTCATGTGTCTAGATTTTGGTGACGAAACCAGCCAAAGCGAGCAATTTTTAGCCAATTCGCACTGCTGCGAATAAAAAAATGTGTTTTAGTACGACATAAAAAGATTACAAACATAAAAAGATTTATTTTGAACACGCCACCGGTGCAATACCTACCCAGCAAACACAGTCTCTAACGTTAGGGAAGCATTTGATTTTTAATTTGAATTCTAATGTAGTTTTCTAATGTTTCTCGAATAGATATGTAACTTTTTTCTCGATATCGAGAACTAAGCCCCCTTTTTGTAGAGAATGCTATAGTTATCGACAGTTTCTCTAATCGTCTTCTAACTTCTATCTACAGTTCTATTCGAATCGTTTTCTAATCGTTCTCCAACCTAAATGTTTGCTGGGTAAGACTAGTTCGTTTCTGGTTTGAAAAGCCGCTAGTACGTTTGAGTTACTGTCGAATAATTTTCATTTTCTTGCAGGGTAACGCGTAGCGTCATGTTCGCATAGATATGTATGTATATACAGTAGTTACACGCGATATATACATACTATATAAGCTGACACTGTTCCGAAAAGGTGCAGAAAAAGACGTTGGCTTGAGATGGGTTTGTAATAATTTTCAGTGTAAAATCAATAAATATTACCGTTAAAACTAAAAGATAAATTTCTTGTTATTTAATAATTTGGAGCAAATGCGATTTTTTCGAGGTGTTTGCTTATCATACATATGTAGTTCCGGTATTAAGAAATTTTAAGCATTAGTTTAGAGCTTGAAAACTATTTCTGACTACTCATTTTAAATATTGTGTCTGAGTTGCTGTTACCGTAACAGCGGAAGGCTGAGCTTATAGTGGAAAACCCTATTTCCTTTTTTCAAAACCAGATTCATTAATTTTTTTTTAAATTATTTTACTTTGTTTAGTCATAGCTCATCACAAAACTTCATCTAGACCTTAAACTAGAATTCCCCACAAAGTTTTCAGACGTTGGGGCGTTCGTCTAAATAGAACGCCTTAAGCCGCCTTAAAGCTTGGTGTGGAGTTGTAACTTAAGACCCGTCTGTCTCAGCCATTAAATATAAAATAGCCAATAGGTCCAAAAAACAAGGGAGTCATCACGAGGTTCGCCGGCTGTGTGGGCGATGCATGAAGCAGTACATTAATTGATTGCCGCTCACCGAATCGAGAATGTTTGATGCCATCATGTAGGGAAGCATTAAATGTAAATATATGCATGCACATGTACATATGCATGTATTTAAAACTAACACATTACGCTTTCTTTTATTTTATTATACATATTTCAGGCAATTCACAGAAGCATCGTCTGTGCCAGTGCTGTATTATAGGCTATGGAGCGGTGTCAATATAACAAATTTTATTTAACACATCAGACTAAATATTCATACATATTTCATGTATATGTATTTTAAATAAAAATATTCATACAATTGTTTAAATTCAAATATATTTGAGTAAATAATTAATTTTATTACATAAAGATTAAGCCTGACTCCCAAAAAGTTTCTAATGGGTCGATTTAGAATGGCAACGCCACTGAAATTAAAACTTGTATTATGAATAGAAACTATAATTGAGTGCAATAAAAATGGAAAATAATAGATTTTTGAAGTACCAGAAAAAAAATTTTCTCAATCAAAATTTCCGTGGTAACCACAAAAATGCAGTTGCCAATAGGTCCATTCAATATCAGTACTTTGAAAGTTTTTATTGTAAATGCGTTCAATAACTCGAAACAATTGCAAGAGAGCGCGAATTCGAGAGCGTAATCCGAGATCTGCTAATTCTTGCAAGTAAAAATTTTACCAGCAGGAATTTGCAGGTGTTGAAAAATCAGTTATGTTTCAAATGCAAATGTAAACAAAGTGTTTTTTGCAAGTTTTTACTGATTTTGCGTTCAATTACTTTTTTCTGATAATTTTCTCTCTCTCACTTTTACTCTCTATTTTTATTTTACGCTGCAAGTACTTACTGGAAAAGTTAATGAATGGACCTAATATAGCAACTCAGTAGCTAGTTGCCATCTGTAATACCATTTCAGCCACTGGCAACGCAACTGAAGTTCGGTTGCCATTCGTAATCGACCTATAAACAAAAAAAAAAACTTTTTGTAAACAAGTAAACTTTATTCTTCACAAATTTAATAACTACTCTCTTAAGTCTAAATCTAAATAAATATTTAAGAATGAAGTCATAAATACTGCAAATCAATTTTATAAACCGATTTTTCTGTTAAACATCAGCTTTTAAACTCTGGGCAAGAGTTTTTCCTCATCTTCTGATTTCGTATCATTCTTTTGGGCAGATATGACTGTCGTCTGTCTAGAGCTTGAAGCAGGATTTTTAGGATCGTAGCCGTATAGGAATATGGATGCGATTACCAGTAACGCACCCAATGCAAAGCGCATTGTTAATTTAAAGTCGAAAATATAGATTGAAGCAACACACGAAACGACAATAGCTAAGGAGGTGGCGAAACCTTTTAATATATTATCAGCATACTTGACGACGACGGCAACAATAAGGCCACCGCCCGCTTGTAGAAAAATCAAATACCAAATGAATAAATCATATCCATAGAAAAATCCGACATTAGAAATTTGTCGCCCATCGTTAATGAAACAGGTTAGCAAACCAAATGGTATACTAAGTAAGCTGAGTTGAACGTTGCGCATCCACACGGATATGTCGGCACCTTTGAGAATTTTTTCGAAGTAAATTCCAGCGAAGCCAGACAGAAAACATGCGCCAAGAGCTGCCCACAATCCAAGTAAACGATTTTGTTCCGGTCCCGTTGGCGGTGCGCTTCCTACATTATCATCCACTGTTTGCGCTAATTGTACCATTACAACGCCTCCAATAAGTAACACCAATGCCCCCCATTGGGTATGAATAAGACGTCGACGTAAAATAAATACTGCAAACATGGCAGTAGTGAGAATCTTTAGTTGATAGGTTACTTGATAGGTCGCCGCATCCAGATGCGAAGCAGAGACATAGAGTAAATTATTTTGTACAATATACACTAGAGAGGGTACGCACACTTTCAGAGTGTCTACTGGATTCGCAATAATGGTTTTGTGCAAAGTTCGTACAAATTTTTGTGCGTCCTTACCCTCTTCATTGAAGACCAACACAAGGCAAGTGACCAGTTTGACTAACTCGGACATAAGCACAGCTGGAAAAAAAATATATACATACATATAAGAAAATAATTAAAATCAAAATCAGTGTTCGATTCTTAGGCTCTCTATTCTATGACTTTGTGACTATGTAAGTGCAAATTGTACAAAATTATATACATACATAAATGTGTGTGTATTTTCAATTTAAAACAATACTAAAACAATCTTTCCATGGGAATGGAATATACCTGCACACATGCACGTACATCCACAGATGGTACATATCTGTGGACTTTTGACAAAACAGCTTTGCTTTCTGTAGGTTGGAATTTATAGTAAAATATAAGGATATTCCGTTAAAAAATATTATATTCAATAGTAGCAGTTTTTTAACATAACTTTTAATGGAATATCTGTAAAAAAAGCTGCTACTAACTTTAGAGCCGACTTTATTTTTGCTTCTCCTGTAAAATTTCAAGTTTGTCAAATAAGACATTTTGCATTCATTATGGCGATATATACCTTAAATGTAGAGAACGACCGAACTTCGGCTTCGGCCATGTTCGGCCACAAAAGTTCGGTTCGGTTTCGGTTCGGCTTCGGCAGAAAAAAAGCCGAACTTAAACCGAACATTAAGTATTAAA
>JAPVRG010000465.1:0-14812 GCA_029783565.1 Rhagoletis cerasi
GAAGGCAACAACTGCCCTGTACGCCTGTAAATCAGCAATAGGGAAAAAATGGGGTTTGAAGCCTCATATTGTGAACTGGATGTACACAGCGGTGGTGCGTCCCATTCTTTTCTACGGTATTACGGTCTGGTGGCCATCCGTGGATGAATCAATTGTAGATTTAGCAGAGGAAAGTATTAAGTTTTATGCAAGGAAGAGAACAGAAACATTTACTTTCGAAAACAAGTCATTAATGTCATTGCCCAACGCCAAAATCGGGAAGTCATTGGCGTATGATATCAAGGAAACACCCTCTGGTTTAAGAGTAAATTTCGAGATATAAAAGTTAGCCAGCAGCGGGAAAATGGTACCCCCTGTTTAATTATTCTTTGATTTGAGGTTTGATCGCGTAATGACACCGCAGTATTACGACCACACCGATAATTCGCAGATCCGCGCTTAAGCTCAGGTACAGTGCGACTTAGACCGCCATCTCTTATGGACGGATTACCAGCGTGTTTGTAAAATTAAAAGCCTTGGTAGTACTATGCACTTTACTGAAACCATCCTGGTGTGCTGCTAAGCTCAGATTATGCGTGAAGGACTACTGAGAAAAGGAAGGATATTGTACGATGTGGCCGGTTTCTCTGGTTCTAGTCTGGTTCTGGTCCAGCAAACACAGTCTCTAACGTTAGAGGAACATTGATTTTTCATTAAAATTCTAATGTAGTTCTCCAATGTTTCTCGACTCGAAAGTCAGGTTAGAGAACAATGCATGTTAGAATTCGATTAGAGAATGATTAGAAAAATACTCGGCATTAGAAACCAATTAAAATTCAAAGATTATCGTTTTCCAATCGTTCTCTAACCTAAATGTTGGCTCAGTACCAGAGTGGTGAGCTCTTGTAACAAAACGAATATCCAGCTATTCGGTTAGTCGAATAGTCGAATAGTCGATTAGAAACTTTTTTGTCGGTTGATAGTCAAATAGCAATTATTCGTTTGACCGCTCGAATTCAACTAACCGTTGGCTTTCGTCTTACCGCTCACAATCGAGTAGTCTGGAAATCGACTACCCGAAATTATTCGAATAGTGACAGTTGTTCACAACAAAAATATTGTTATTAGCTCGGTTGGGTTTTGTCAATAAGCATAAATATTCAATTCAATTGAAAGAAGACTAGTCGAAAAATCGAAAATGAACGGTTAGTTTAAAAAGTCGAAAGGAAATTGTTATTCGATTAAATGAAGTCGACTATTTTAACTTTTGCTAATCGATTAAAAGATTAGTCGACTGGTCGATTAACAAGAGCTCTCGTGGTGAGCGACTAATTGATTTATATCTGCTTACTTAACCCTGCCTAGATCGCAGTAGTTGTAATCAAGTTCAACTAACGGGAGGCCCAAGAAGTATTCTACTCCCATTGAGTTGGCCCAAAGGGAGAGGGGCGTTAATTGTGTAGTGTTAAGAGGTTCAATGAACCTCTAAACATCGTCCGTCATTTTGTAAGGTGCCTTCTGACGTGCCTGGGCGAGGGCTCCCCATCAAGCATGTGTCGGTTCGGATGTCAACGACGGTGACACCCCACCAAGAACTGCTTGCTTAGCATCAAGTTGTGCTCCGTAACTGGGAGAAACTGAGCCTCTTCGTGCAGATGGTGTTGCGGCGACATCAGAAGGCATCCTGTGGCAAGGCGAAGTGCTGTTCTGGCATGTCTTCATCCACGGCGTCCAACTTGTCCCCGGCGACCATACAGGCGCGGCATAGTTAAGAACCGGCCGGCCAATTGCCTTGCAGGTTGCCAACAACGTTTCTTTGTCCTTGTCCCAAGTACTGCCGGCTAGTGACTTGAGGACCTTGATGCGGCTCTGTACTCTATTGACAACTGTGGTTGTGTGCGCCGAGAAAGAGAGCAGACTGTCGAAGGTAACTCCGAGAATTTTCGGGTTGTTCACCGTCGGAATTTGTTCGCCATCGACGTGAATTCCCAGCTGTAATCTGACGTCTTTCGTCCAGGTGGTGAAAAGGGTTGCCGAGGATTTCGTAGAGGAGAGGTTAACATCTGGAAACATCTGGAGTAAACTATCTCAACCAACGTAATCAAAAATCTACTTCGTTGACGATGTCGGTGAGATAGTTTACTCCAGATGTTTCCAGACGTTCAAGCATCATCAAACTAAGTCTGTCAGAGCCAATAGCTTTGAAAGCTTTGGCCTTTCCGATGACCGTTCAAACTTCGCCAATAGGTAAAATAATAGCATTTAACTACGCTGGCAAGATCCCTAGAGACCTTGCTTCACTTTTTACCAGTGGTCTTATGTGGGAACTACAGCCAATTTGCAATGCAGTAATATTAAGCGTGTTGATAAGGAAATAATTCCACACGAGGATCCCCTCTAAGAGCGATTGGGGCTACTTAAACCGATGTCTCCAAATTAGACCTAAAGGTCGGAAGTGGGGTATACACACAAAAGCTCACACAATTGTATATCAGGTACTTGTGTGACAGATGAACTGACGAAAAAGGGAACCACCTTGTCTTCGATCAGTGCCGTCCTCAGTGCGGATATCCCGGGATGTAATAGGGCTTACTACGGGTGAGCGGGTTGCTTACTGGCGAGGCATGCCAAAATAATGGGTCTACAGTTGAATACCTTCTTTCGAGGATGTATCTACATATCTTACTTCCCTGCATTGGAGGGCCCGTCGACATTCGTTCCATAAGTCTAAATGCGCCTCATCCAACGTTGGATGGGGGCAGCCACGATAACCTAGCCACCTAACTAATTTGAAGTATATTCTGGAATATAGAAATTTGTTTTATTTAATGATATAAATGTGTCGCAGAAAGTTGTAATAAAATTCTACAACTTCTCATTACGAATGGATTGAATGCTGCTACTCTATAAACATCGACTTTACTAACGATGTTCTTTCTCCGACTACAGTGATACTAATTTCATACAGTTAACGAATCTATGTTAAGTCGAGCGATGAAATTTTTTTTTATTTCTTAGGAGTATCGTAAATTTTTTAATAATAAATCAAGCTTGTGCTAATGTCGGTAATTTTAGGGAAAGGATTTAAATCGAAATGTGACATTTCAAAGTGCAAATCGCTGAATTTAGATGAATAAGACGGACTTTTTCACAAAAAAAAACCTTGTTGTTGTTTTGATTATGAGGATGTCTTTTAATTTAGTAGCACACATTAGAGATTTAATTGTGCAATTGGTAATAGACTTACAAAAAATAAAGAACTGTCAAATAAAATGTCTGTTATAATCAAAGTTTAAACCATTTTAGAAGGATAGAATAAAACATAAACTACGCGAAAAAGTAAGATTTATTAAAGTTTTACTGTATTAGAAATCAACGCTTGGCCTTTAGAAGTGCAGCATTTAAACAATCATACGTTTTTTTTTTGCTCCGGGCGGCAAAATATTAATAGTGAATTTAATTTTTTTTATCAATTTATGAATTAACATCGAAAATATGCATTGTCTGGGAAGGTTGGGAAGAGCTGCCTAATTTGCATAGGCTGGTAGAGTTTGAAAACTTTTCAGTATCTAACTGTTAGTGTAAATATGCTATATGCATACACAATATTCTACATTTATGTATTTATGTAGAAAGGCATTCCCTCTAAGATAGTATAAACAACTTATCAGTTCACTAAGAGGATACACCAGATGGTTTAAATCAAGCATGGGAACAACAATTGTAAATGAACATGTTAATACAGGACATTACTTGAAACAGCACAAATTTAATGCAGAGAGACGATGTGTGAACAAATTGGAACATGTTAATAACCCCGAATGACTAACAACCCAATGGTGAGTAACTAAAAATGTGATGTAAATGGCATTAAAAATTATACGTAATTACAAATAGTTAAATTATAAATTACAGTAATAAATACTCATTACACAGTTAAGATTCTCTTACTATACTCCAATTAGTTTTAATTTAAATCAAGAAACTAAAATTGAATAATTTCTTTTACAATTTTCTCGTTTCTATACCACTTGCCTTTATAATATTTAATTTAATGATTCATTTCTGTTGTGTTTGCGTATATTTGTGAATCAGTGTGAACAAATGAACTTTAATTACAGCTAATTTTGCTTTGTTGAGTTAAATAACGTTTTAATAGTAGTTAATAACTAGTTTCTAATAAAAAAATAAAACAACATAACTGCTTATTCTAAATCAATATATATAAAACTAAGGTATATTTTAATTACTGCTATAGCTAGCGATAACAATTCCAGATTTTTAACTTATACAATCAAGCGTTTCTTATTTTCAAATCATTATTGGACAGCATTTTAAGAATGAATTATGAAAAAGCGCGATATTTAAAGTTTGCTTTGAAATTAATTAAATTATCATAAGCTTTTTCTTTTGTTTTTTTTTTCTTTTTTATACATTTTAGTAATTCATAATTTGCAAAAAAAAACGTGTACTTAGTTTTAGACACTAAAAGAAACGTAGCAAACAAAATTACGAACAGCAATTATGAAACCCACAAAAAGCAGAAAACTTGAATGCAGCAGCAAGTACTCTGAGCAGAAAAGATCGAACGCTGCGCAAGCGCTCCATAATTTTTGCTCATAACCCTTGCAAGCGCATTTTGTGCAAAATGGCAACCAAAACTTTTAAAATGTTTCTCGAAACAACATAACCACAAGCAATAGTGAAATGAGGTGAGGAAAGTCGTAATAGAAGATGCACCCACCGTAAAGCAATGTGCAATATGATAAAGTACTTGAAATGAGTATGTAATAGTAGCAGTAGTAGTTACAAGTGTACGTGTTGTCACTTACCCGAATGTATGGTGTTGCGCGCAGTGTTCTGGAAGGCAGCGCAGTAGCCCTCAAAAACTCTCAAAACCAGCACATCTTCCTCGAAAGTTGGCTGCACCCGCCGACCGCAGCAGTAACTGGCGAGCGCGTTGGCGCTGCCACTGCCACTGGTGCCGCCGCTGCCGCCGCCGCCACTACCGCTGCCACCATGCGTCGTTGCGTTGAGCAGATTGGGACGCAATGGTGGTGCTGGTCGCAGATTTTTTATGCTCCAATTAGCTATGGGTAAAAATTTGACAGATTAGTGAGTGCACATTTTTAATCGGATATTTAGTAATCATACCTTTTGTGTTTCCTATCCTTGCGCTTGTGGTTGCTGCCATGCTTCCCGCCGCTGCTGCTTGCAGTTGGCTCTTTGAAATACTGCTCGATGTCGGGACTAAATTTGATTTGTGGCTTGGCGCCACCAGATGATTTGGTAGACTTTGTTGCGGTGGTGGAAGATGATGATGAGGTGGTGGAGGCTGAGTGTGCGTGTATTGATTGTAGCTGAGATGATGATTGAACGACAGACTCCGTTTGTGTTGTGACTGATGCGACAGGGATGTTGCCATTGACGCCGCTGCTGCTGAGTTTTGCTGGGAGTTTGTGCGTTGCGCCGCCAGCATGCCGAGGTTTGCGGGTGGAGACATCTAAAAAAAAAGGCAACCACGAGTTTTTTCATTAATCATATTCATTTGCTTGCTCTAAGAAACTAGATTAGTTAGTCTTCGAAACAGTTCATAACATCTGATAGCATAAAACGGGTAGAAACGATTTATAAAATAGGAAATTTAGTTAGTTTTCTTGTATTTTGGAATTTGTGATTGTTTTGTTTGTTATTAAATTTTTGATTTTTGATTTTTGTTTAGTTTTCGCACGGATGCAACCACTGTCACAGCTGAAGGAAAAGCACAAGCAAGCGGAAACGAGCATATGCGGGGCGAAGTGGTGTGCTGTGATGATTTAGATGATTTTTCAATTTCCTTTAGATCCAAAAGTCTCAGTTCTGTGAGCTGTTCAATGAATAAAAGGTGGTGTTTTTGTTTTTTTACTTGATGAATGATGAATTTGCAAGCAGATGATGAAGTGATATCGGACAAAAAGCAGTGCCATTTTCAAGAACAGTTAGGATGTTACTCGGGATCATCGTTGATATTATAAGACATCGCCAGCGTTACTGCGTATATGTTCACATCTATAACTTTTGGCAAAGGCGCTTAACTGTTTTGAGTTTGGACTTTTTCAGTAACCCCTTTTTTATTTCTCTCCTTTCCTATATTTAAATTATTAAATGATTATAGCTGTAGTAAAAATTCGTTATTAATAAGAATTGAATCTACCAATGTAAAATTTGTAAATAATGGTTTTTTGCCTGATTTAAAATGTTTACATATCTTGCCTCGTGACACCTATGCAATATGCGTATTTGGTAGAGTGATAATACGCTTACTAACAGACATATCGTAAGTGGGCGGTGCCCAAGCTTATAAACTAATGCTCCTATTGCGAGTGTATACTAGAAGTAGATAAACGACTATTGAGCGATTATCGATCGTCGATGGTATTGAGAATATCAATAAGGCGTTCAATTAACGACTGTGAATAGCTTTTAATCGCTCATCCTTCTACTCAGAAACAGCGGTAGAGGGATGAGCGACTAAAAACTATTCACAGTCGGTAATTGAACGTCTAATCGATTCTCACAATGCCAACAGCAATCGATAATCGCTCACTTATCGTTTATCTACTTCTAGTCGACACTCGCAATAGGAGGTAAATTTTATAACAATCCACTGCTATTTACAGACGCTGGTACCAGCGTAAACATCAATCACTCGGCTTCGCATATTGTATATTATTTAAGAATATTTTTCTGAATCTTGTTAACGCTAGCGACGTATGTACATTATTCAATGAATTTGGGATAAGGCATTATTAGAAAGCGCTCAACTTGCGCGCAACTCAAGTGCCAAACAGTAAGAATTTGCAAATCTCTTGTTAAGTAACGTGCACACAATTGAACTTGCACAAACGCCCCTAACGCCGTCTTCACCACACCTGCCAAGCAGCCGGCAAGTAGTAAACGACGGGTGAGATACGAACGAGTGTGTGTGTAAATAAATTGCTTGCCTTCAACGATTGTCGCAGCGTTGCGGGTGTGGGCAATCGAATGCGAAGAGTGTCGCTGTGTAGCGTGTTCACCAGAGTCAGGCACTACTCCTGCAGCATCATCGTCGGCCAACGCCAGAGAACTCATCGATTCGCCTCTCGCAATAAGTCCTTTGCAAATCGGGCAATCCAATGAGCTGGTAGGACTTGAAACAGTTGAAGTGCTGGTGGTGGTGGCAGTAACTGCGCCCCCGTTGCTAAAAGACATGCGACTTAAGCGGTCGCTGGTCGCTGCCGGAGTACCTGGCATATCAGTTGAAGTACTACTGCTACTGCCGTCGCGAGAGGAACACAATGGGCATTGCACCATCGAGGTGGTCGTTGTAGTATTTGTGTCACATTGTGCACCTGAACTGGATCTACAAAAGCAAACACATTCCCGACAAAGTGATGAGTATGCAGTGCCTTCACTAAACCCACTCCCACCGCCAGACACACAGCTTGCACAACTGGAGCACATCGAGCAACGAGAGTCCTTGCTCGGTTGCGGTGTTTGCAAGGCTTTAGCGATGCCGCGCACCACTGCCGGTGGCAGTTTTTCTTTCTTCCACCAATGTGCGTACATGCCAGAACGAAACAGCTGTCCATCTGCCGTGCTCGCCACCGCTGAAGTGCTGTCGACGTCATCGAGACTTGAGGAGAATTGCATATTTGGTTGGCTACCAGTCATCAACTGATGAGTGGAATTTGTTGCCACAGTGTCGATAGTTGCACTATTGGCTGATATTTGCAGCTCAGCTGTAGTTATTGTTGAGATCGGCGCATCACCGGACGCCATTGCTTCCAAGGGCAGCGAGTATTGATGATGCAGCTGTTGAGGTTGTGTATTGCTTTCAGCATTATCTGCCAGGTCCTGTGTTGCTTCGGGTGTGAGGAATTTCGCGCGAAACATGCCGCATACATCGAATCGCGTGAGATCAGTAATGGCATTGGAATCTAAATTGGATGAATCTGGCGGTGCCATAGGGAAACCTTCTCCAGCAAAGTATTGCCCGAATTTTAGATCATTGTCGACAAGTGGTGGATCTGGTGAGGTAATCGTACAACTGCCAGCCATGCCAGAGTCGCTGGATCGTGGACTGGGGCATTGCGAGCTCTCACAGCATTTACACTTTGTGCAAGGCGCACCGTTATTTTCCTTACGTATTTGCTGCTGCTGCTGCTGACGGCGCATGCGCTCCACTGGAATGTTGCGATCTATGCGATCGTGATTGTCGCTTGAATTTTCATTGGTTTGGTTGCCGCCACTGCTTCCACTGGTCGAAGGTCCCTCGTCCATTGCCGCAGCGCCATCGACGACGTGTTCATTGGACATTTGCACAAATTGGTAACTGATGCAACGTCTCATTGAATTAGGTCGCGGCGATTTTCTGTTGTCCGAACCGCCACTAGAACGTTGCGGCTCAATATAGAGTTCGGTCGTGGACTGACTATTGTGTAAGGCAACAACGTTGTCGTCGTCTTGAGGATGCAATATTTTTGTTGCAGTTTTTTTTCGCTCTTGTTGCGGCTCGTTGCTCTGAGCAGTTTGATTGAAAAGAAATTGTGGTTTGAACATTGAAGGTGGGGATATAATATCGTCGTAACCCTCCGCGATGCTATACACGAATAAAATGGAAGTTTCAGCATTTTTTGTGGCAAAACATACAGGAGTGTACCTTAGTCGCCAAATTTAAATAAATATTCCAATATTTCAAATTAAGAAAATATACGAACGCTATTTTTAGTGATTTCAATTCATTGGCGAATAAAGTAATTCAATTTTCCAGGGACCGTAACGGTTATGATCTTTATAATAAGAATCCTAATTTAACCGTTAAAATTTGATTTCTCTTTTTTTTTTATCAAATTTAATCGTAATTTTATGATTCTTATTTTTCGATCAAAAAATAATCGGTTTTTTTTATTTTATTTTTTTCGATAAAAAATAATCGTAATTTTTGATTTTTATTGTATCGATCGATTTAACGATTAGAATGATCTAAAAACAAAAATCATGACATTTAACGGTTATTTTCGGTTCCTGCCCTTTTCTACTTATGAAGATTGTCAAAATTGTTTTAAGCCAAAATCAATACTCGGTAACCCGGCACTCTCGATGCTTTGTGGTATATAAATTTATATTTTCGATAACGGTATCGATATTGTTATCGTTATGACTTCGATATTTTTATCTATATATTTTCTAATCGCAATTTGTGTGCATTTATCGATATCGGTATCGAAATATTAATCGAAAAATAATATGGTTTTCGGCTGATTATCGATATCGATGTTATTATCATAAATACAAAAGAACAATGCCCGTACCGATCAAAAGTTCTATTTTTTGCTTTGTGTATTTACAGCACTGAAAGGCTTAGTGAGCTATGCAATGTTAATAGGGCCAAAAAAAATATTTTCCCTTCTAAGCCGAAAAATATTTTGCATAGAAAAAATAATTTCAAAAAATATGAACCGGTGACTAACTAGATTGTATATCCATTTAGCTTCACAATTATGAAAATCTTCATAAGATTACTGCAGATTGCCTTGAATTTTACGAACGTTTGTCTATCCAAGCAGCTTTCATCAAAATTATACAACAACTCCGCTTGCAATTTATCCGGCGCCGTTAAACACGCAGCCGGCAAGTCTAAGGCGCTGGAATGCGTAACATCATCGTCATCATCATCATCGTCGTCGTCGTGGTTGTTGTCATCATCGTTATCACTATAATTACACTCCCCACTTGCGTTTCTACTGCCGAAACTCTCCTGTTTCAATGCATCCACACTTAAATTATGTGCCTCCTTTCGATCTTGCCACGTTGGTACGTAGACTGCCGTCTTTGAGCTACGATTGAAGCGATTGCCAACAAATAAATTTGGCATACTGTGTCGCTCTGCGGGTGATTCCGAATCTTGCGGGATAAGTTTTATCTTCGTTTCATCCGACATATCGGCTAGATTCTCGCACGCCACATACGCACCTCCAAGTCTTTCGCAAAATACAGAGGAGCCATGGGATGTCTGCGACGCAAGGTGGTGCAATTTCGGTTGAATACTTGCTGAATCTTCGTTTAACTCCTCCACACAACTCGTCACACCGCCACCACAACTTAGATCTAGGTGTGCGGTCGTGGTATGAATGACAACACTATCCGTGGATTTGCGTACCAGCGCTTGCATTGCTTTCGAGCCGATGACCAGCGATTCCTTTTGCAAAGCAGCAGACCCAGCATACGGCTGTACGCAATCATCGGTGCTATCCGTATCCAATTTGATGAGATTTATTGAAGAGCAATGTCGCTGTTTGCGCTGTGTAGGTTCGTCAATGGAATCACGTCGATTCGCGTGAAAATTAACATATTCGAAAGGATTCGAATCACAGTCGGAACATTTCTCGTAGTCATCGTTTTCGTCACTTTCGGAGTCGGTGGGCAATTCGAAGGCGTCCTGCCGTTCCAATTCTGAACGCTCTGATGAGTTGGAGTAGTCTGTTTCATTATGTTTAGATTTCTGCACTTTTGCCGAAGACTTGTGCGAACGTTTCTTACGCATAGGAATACTCTTTATGTCAACACTGTGTCGCGCTTGCGGATAGAGCAACATTTTCACTACAGTACTTTTTAGACGACCCGCCTTTACTAGTTTGGCAAAGTGTGCACTTAGGTTAGCATAGGGTGCGGTGGGCGGGTAGTTACTCGGAGGCAATGTTATGCGATATGGTTTGCATGGAGGAGCAGCGTAGTACGCGCAGAGCGAAAAACGTGTACTATAACCACGCGAATCTAAAATATGAGGGTTCTGCGACGTGGTTTTTCAGTTGATTTCGTGCGTTTTTATTGGTTTTCAACATATTGTTAATTTTGAATTTGCATTTCAATTGATGGTTATTTATTTTATAGGTTTATGTTTAAGATTTTTGTGAGAACGTTGAATAAATTGGTCAATATAAAAATATAAGTAAAAAATTAATTAAAATTCTCTAAGATAGCAATATATAAAAGGATAAGCTCAAACTCGTTTTAAGCAATTCAATAAGAATTCAGCATTTGATACAATGTTGAACAATCAATTTTAAGTGAGTGTGAGCTTGGAATAAAGACTATTATGGACTTTTCAATTAACTTACATGTGGTGGTGGCTGAGGCGCATGCCCACTGCTTCCACCGCTCATTGAGGCATTGCTTAGATTGCTTAATTGACGTTTGATGCCAATAGGCATTGTTGGATTCGCTGACGTTAAGAGCTCAACCCATCTATTCGCCTCATTGGGGCCTTGGCACACTGCAACAATACGCTCGATTAAAGGACCACTTATTTCAAAGGCATTTTTCACTGTATCGCTATCCTCGAGGCGATTCACAATAATACCAGTTAGTGGCAGTTTTCCCTTTGGACGAGATAACAATCGTTATATATCGAAAACAGTTTAAAGAGAGAAAATTACCTCATATATAAAGGCACTCATTCTTTGGCTAACACTGAGTATCAGCAAAGTTTGCGGAAAAAGCACAAAATAGCGATCTCGGTGGTCGGGTCCAACGGCAACACTTCCCATGTGTATTATATCACCTAAGTTGAGTAGCGAAAATGAATTTTAATCAGGAAACAAAATATTAAAACAGCAAAGTAGAAATGTAGTTAAATAATTCAAGAACATGCATGTCGCCGTCGTCATTGCAAAAGGCTTGAAGTGATATTTTGGGTTTCTGATAAGAAAATAGTAAATCAATATTTTTTTAAATATCTAGTAAGTGAGCTGAGGTTTCAAACGCTGTGATATGTATGAGCCTTCGAAATATTGGAAAAAACATTTTTTCGAAAAATATCACTTAGGGCCTTTTGCCAAGAAGACGCTGATAAATAGCGCGCTCTTTGTACCTAATGAACTAAGCTCCTGACCCTGCCAGCCCCGCACTGGCCCGGTTAACACCTGCAGCTCGAGTTCCTTTTGTCGCCTCGTTGCTGAGCAAGCCGCCTATGTAGGAAAAGTAAATATTTCATTGGCGTTGGTATTTTTATTTAATTTTAACATTACCGCAATGTCCTTGTAAACAGCAACACTTCGTTGTGTGTCCCCCCGATCCGGGTGACTGCTCTCCATATGCCGCTCCAGTTCCTGCAGCATGGCGGAGTATTTATCAAGACGGCGAAAGGGCTTCGACAGTCCCGTCGTTAAGACTAACAGGCCAGGTGAGGCGGCACCTTGGCGTTCCATATACTTTTCCAATTCATCTCTGAAAATGCAAGTGAAGAATTTTTAAGATTTCAAAGCAACAATTATGTTTATTTTAAGAAATTTGTTTCGTTCAAAGTTCAGTCAACTCACTTGTGCTTGTCGAGTATAACAATTGCCTTTGGATGGGCGGCACAGTAGGCCTGATGCACCTGTTTCATGTGCGGCGCTTTTGTCAGAAATAACTTTCCAACCCGATCATTGCACTCTTCCATTTGTTTGAGCAATTCTTCGTGCGTTTTAACTACTTCTACAAAATTGCACATCAACTGGGCGTACTCATCAGCAGTGAGTCTGAAAAACGAAACAAAAAATATTAGCTGGTATTTTAAGTTATTTATTTATCATTTTACATTTGCGTCTGTTGCAGTGGCTCGAGGAAATTCTCCAACAGCCCTTGTATTTCGGCAACATGTGCGCGCTCCGAGTCGAGTAGATCTTTCAGCACAACCGAACGATATTCCTGTATCTCCTCTGGTGGTCGTATCGTTTCTGTGAGCGGCAAGGGTGCCTTGTATTCGTTAACATAGTTGCTGGGAAACCAGCCAGTCTTATCGTTGAGTGTGCCCTCCCACCAGCCACCCTCTTCCCGCTGTGTAACTGTGATGAGGTCGCCTTTCTTGAAGCAAAGTTCATCGTTATTGCCGCCCTTGAAGGAATACTCTGCTTGAACAATGAGTGGTTGCGACATGTTACTGCTGTGGTGGTGAACGCTTGTTCTTTGGCCGTTTTCGCTGCAATGGCGTTGCCGGCTAGTATCAAAGCCAGCTCAGTGTGATATATGTCGTCTGTATCGAATTGAAGTATACAATTTTGAGTTCTGGGCAATTGATTGGTGTAGGAGTAGATGATTGACTTTTTTCTCGGAGAGTAGTTAAAACTGTAAGAGAGTACATAGAAGAAAAGAAGACATTACTAAAAGTATTGAAAGTAACTAGTTATGTATTTTGTTGATTCATCATATATGTATATATTCATATTCATAGTATAGTTTGTACTTGATTTAAAAAAAAAATCGTCCCAGCATTTCGTTATTTTAAATATACGCTTTATACGTCCATTGCAAACAATTTTTTACTTAAATTAAAAGGCATATGTGGCCCCATAGGCTTTCAAAAACATGAATAAATAAATAGCACAAAAGCCGCTTACATCAATTTCAACGGTTCTACTTTTGTCGAAGAATTTCATTCCACTTTGAACATTCTCGCAAAAACAAGGCAAGCTCCTTAAACCATAAATAATACAATATCATTTTCTCTCTGCATTTCTCGTACTCTTCATAAGTACATGTACATATAGCATATGTATGTACATAGCCACGCATATATCTGTCTTTAAGTCTATGCATTTAGTAGTGTGTCATATCAAATTGGAGAAGCAAAAGTTCCAAGGTTGCCAAGGTCGGCACGATTCATACGGTCTACCAATCCTCTTATCGACTACTCCTCCCCCTGGCGTTTAGTGGCCATTTTGGCGTTACAATAATCTTCCGATCGTGCCGATCAAAAATTTCTCGCACCTCGCCAAAAAGCACGATCAAATTAAATGGGGCGAATTTTATTACTTCAACATTTAGATTTTGATAATAAAAATTTATCTAAATTGTTCAAATTTCATACATAATGAAATAAGAGGAGAGTCAAGCTGATGCTTATTGCTGATTTTAGAAAACCTTTGTATATATTATGAACATTAAACGCTTACTCTTTGCTCGAAAATACTTTCAGAAAGAAACAAGGGTTTTATTTTTAAAAGGCTAAATGGCTAAATGTCTAAATGGTCAATAAATATTTTTAATTTTCTTTTCTTTTCAGACTTTTCGTTTTGCGAACATATGTATGTACGTTTGTGCAAACGTTTGCATTGCTGATCTTCATGTACATATGTATGTTAATTGCTCTGTTGCGCACAAAATAATATTTAAGATAATTTCTTAACGACACACGCTAAAATGAAAATAGCATGAAAATTCCAAAGCACTTTGTCATTGAATGTTATGCGTGTAGAAGAAAATATTTCGCCTAGAAACAAACTGGGATTTTGACTTCGCGATCAGCTCAGAGTTGGCGCGAGTATGCAAATTTTTAGATATGTATCTAATATGTAATTAATCTGAAACACGGCATATAGTGGGATGAGAATTATTTCTAGGGCGCCAAAAGTCTGCTTGACATAATCATTTGTGATTTAGGGTCACTAAACTAATTTTTGATGTTTAGAAAGGCTGTTATAAAAGTAAAAATACTTTGTGGAGAAATTTGGAAACCTTTTATTCTGAATCATCACATTCAGTAGCACTTAATTTTTGGTAATTACGTAAAATTCCAAAATATTTTGCAGCGTTTTACACGTGAATTTTTCAAAATAATCTAGTTTGGGTGCCATTTTGCAGTTTTTAACAGAATTTCTTAAAAAAAAATTCTTTCGGTACAAATATCAACATGAGATTACTCTCAGAATAACCTTTCAAATAAGCACGGAGTGCCGTGGTACATAAAAATGTCAACTTACACAAAGGTCTACAGGTAAATACAGTACGACATCAAAAATTTAAGCATCAGTTACTCAGTACGAATAAAGAACCA
>JAPVRG010000497.1:0-27088 GCA_029783565.1 Rhagoletis cerasi
TATAGGTTGTTTACGGCGAAATTTGATTGTAACTAAGCGTAATGAATTTCAAGTTAATCAGTATGAATCAGTAATTAATTTTTGCTTAATTCTCGCCGTCAACTTCGTCTATACGAACACGCGACGTTACCCCACTGGTACAGCGCAGTCAGCGTCGTCCAGGCCTGTTTATGACACATACATACGACACCGTTGTGAATAACCCAATTATAAAACATTAAGATTTGAAATAGAATGACATCTTTGAAATTTAAAATTAAACATTGGTCATTAAAAATTGGTAGTTTGCCACTACATAGTAAAGTACTTGTATCTCCTGCGATAATAACACCTGCGTCTTCCTTTTTTATAATGTCTAAGTACTTCAAACTATTTCGACATATTGCAACCCTAAAAATACATACGGCTTCTCCATCCCTTCTCCATTTAATATATTTTGTCATCTCTATTCTATTTCATATTCTTCATTCTCAAATTTGCCGCTGCATCATCGCGCTTATACCAGTAGCTCCAAATCTATTTTGGTTCGTATACGTATCCCCTTTCATACGTTGCATGCATCCCACTTGCCACTTTCTATGTACTATTTCCGCTTCCGTTATGGAGCAAAACTGAGAAAGCGGCGACTGCAACGTCGACTGAAGCATCATATTGCTTGCCGAGGTACTTGCTGAGTTGGCGAACTGCTGAGCACTCATACACATATGCTAGCAGGGATGTTACTGAAAGCACATTAATACAAACTACACTGTAATCGTCAGCCGCAACAGCAGCAGCAGAGCCTTCGAGACTGGTGAGCGAAATAACAAACGAAACTAAGTGGAATGGGTTGCTTCCAATTCCCTTCTGCTGCGCCTGTGTGTTTATCCTTATTATCCAGCTTCCAAATATGCGGCTACACTTCACCGCGCTTCCCCAACAGTTGTGACTGCCAACGTCTGAATGAGTTCCCCCCAGCAACTTGTATGTCTGCCTCCTGCCGCCCATCCTTTTCGTTTTAGTGCTTCCATCTCATTCGTCGCTTACATCCTTGCTAGCGACATTAATGTTGTTTGTGTTCCATTTGTGTCAGTTAATTTCAGTCGATTGCTAAGTTGGGTGGCAAAAAAGGGTATATGTATGTAGATAGGCTGCCTCTGCTAATGGCGGCTGGCTGTGTTAAGGTGCATATATACATACATACGTATGTATGTACATACATACGTATTTGGAGTTAAGGGTGGTTTTCCCGATATTGTTTGTCAGTTCAATTATTTACGCTACGCTTTATTTATGCTTTTATATTAGAAGCCCTTTTCTTTGCAACATTTATTCAGTATTTACATACAACTCGACGCAACTGTTGCTGAGTGAGTGCACAATGAAATACATACTCGAGACTGTCATTTCTGTGCTCTCGAAGAAATCTAATTTGTATACATAATAATAGCATTTCGATTTTTGTAAAAATAGATGTTAAACACCAAGTGAAGATGCTAATTGAATCAAATAGGTGTGTGTCACGTGCGCTTTTCCTGATAACTTTCGATGAGTGCAGAAATTTTATTACAGTGCACGCTCAATAACGAGAACTAATTAAAACCAAGGGAGTTCACATTGACAAAAGTGTTCATGTTTTCGAATGTCAAAAAAGTATAAAGTGAATACATATCGACACATTTAAATTCTTGTTCTTTTTATGTCAAACACACAGGTTTCTTAGAACTCATTTTTACGCAACAAATCTAAGGCGAAACGTTCAATTCTGTACCAAAATTGCGACTTAAATGTTTTTCGCGTTACACGCAACCAAAAAAATGGCATAACTTACCATAAGGGGATCCCCCATGGTACAATTATTATAGGTATTGTCTTCCCAGAGAGTTTTGCTTCACATCGAAATTCGTGCTCCCTTATTTTCATTTT
Organism: Rhagoletis cerasi; assembly: GCA_029783565.1. NCBI lineage: Eukaryota > Metazoa > Arthropoda > Insecta > Diptera > Tephritidae > Rhagoletis > Rhagoletis cerasi. The sequence goes on from JAPVRG010000497.1 coordinate 1,906, forward strand.
GACGCAGTTCAATGTTGATTATTTTACCAAAGCGAATTTATACTTATATACTTTCTACCTAATCAGATTTAAAAAAAAAAAAATTAAATTTGGACACAAAATTATTGAATTTTCCTGAGTTTTGCACAAAGTTTAGTGATTTTAGTTTTATGTGTTCTGTTGTAGAATGAACCATATTTTTATAAAAAATTACCGCACAAATATTAATATAAAAATTGTTGCATACTATATTGTGAAAGATTCGCTGTGCCAATACTTTCTTCCGGCAGTGTATGTATGTAACTTAAAACGGTTGTTCAATGAAAATAAAATTATAGCACTAGCGTTGTGTCCATGACAGTCGAATGTGCGTTACCGGAATGAACCTGATCACCTACATGCATACATATTACATACATATGTATATACATCAAGTTAAAAATTGAAGAAAGGTCCTAGGGGCTTACACTCTTAGAATCTGAGTGTACATGTCGAACCCTAACTGCCAAAAAAACGTAAGCGACATTTTCTTCATAAATGATTCGCTTATATTTTTTCGCGGTTAGGGTTCGATATGTTCATAGGAATAACCCTAGAATCTGCAGCCAAATTTTTGTTTGCTATTTGCTCTCATCGGAAAATAGCAAGGGATACCTAAGGGTCGCGTTCTTGGGGAAAATACCGTAAAAAAATTCCCTAAGAGGCTGCCAGGTTTCCATATGTTGCACAGATGTTTGGGATTTCAGACTGCTCAAATCATCTAGGTCGAAGTTGTGTCAGACGATTTATCCTCAATTGGCTTAGGTGTATCCTTATGTGGCGCTGTGATATTGCCTTACAAGTCTGCGCTGTATATCAAAAGATTTACTCTACCATACAAGTTATAAAAGTGTATTCGAATTTATTGGAAATCCATTTATTATATATTCCCAACTCTGCCTTCTTTTTAACGATTTTATAAGATTTATGTCAATATTTTATTTTGCTTTTTTACGCTTACTTAATTCGATAATTCCCTTATTAAGTTTAATTCTTTTCCGCTCGTTATGCTCTTCTCTCATGTATCGGCGTCTATTTTCCCACACCCGTTTAACCATACAGCTGTGATAACTAGGTAGATTTTTCAATATCTTCATCTTTCTCGTTTATTTAACGTGATGGTCGTATTTTCATTTCCGTGTTCCGAGGCTGTCAATTTACGTTCGACTATACATAGAAGGCGCTTCTGCAAGCCCATCATAGCCGTTTGCTAAAAGACAGATTGCCAGTACAAGCGTGGCTACAGCTTCGCTTCTTTCACTCAACACCTCGTCATCCTTTTAATAGTCTCTTATCAGCGTGGCTGATTGAAATTTAATTCAATATCTGTGATTTTTACTTTCGCCGTAAGCAATCAGATGCGATCAGCCTCCACACACATACATACATATCTATCTACTCCCTTTCACCCATCTCATATTATTTACATATTTAGTTATTGCGTGTTGTTGTGGTAATATGAATTATTTTGTCTGCACTCCCGCGCCCTCCTTTGCATAATAATTACACAACTCGAATCACTTTTGGTTTGTTTTGTGCCAAAAACAGAAACAAAAAGCAAAAGTAAGCGAGGAACTAATGACACAGAGCGGTGGATGGTGGGCGGGTGGCGACGTCAGAACAAAAAATAATGTCAAAAATGAAAGCAGCATATGAAAACAAAAACACAACACAATCTTGCAAATAATGTACATACCTATCTACGACATACAGCTATGTTCGAAATAATAGTAGTCTCCAAGTACTGAACGCAAAGAAGAACATCAAATTAAAAAAAAAACGATTTTGTATCGAAAAAGTAAAAAAAAGGTAACTTTATTCCCGAGCGAGAACCTTACAAAAGAGCAAATAATAGTTAACTGCTACTTTAGAGAAACTGCTGTCCGAAACTTGCACAGTAAAAATAAAGGTCGAACTATCGCTAGAGATATTGAACAATCTGAGTCTCAAACTTGCAGGAAATCGCAATTCTTTGAATACAAAAAAAAACGGAACACTACTCAGTTTTTCAATAGATGAAAATAACTTTTCAAATTAGTAAGCAGCGTTGAAGTTTTTCAAAACCCAATATAAATATATATTCGGATAACCACTGCAATTTTTCTGCACACAATTGCGCATTCAACGCCAACGTGAAATTAAGAAAAATCTTATAAATAAAATTTATTTGTTTAGTATTCTTGTTTGTTTCTACCCCCACCCCCCTTCTGTTCCATAATTTTTCCTCGCTTTTCACCTATTTTGCTTCATGTACACAAGTAGTCGATTGTTTCGACTTTTTTTTCTAAACTTAGTTAGTTGTTTTCATTGTCTTCTACATTTGTTATAATTTTCCGCTTTCATTAGCTATTGGCGTTGAATTTTAGTGCACGTTTTTTTTTTTGATTGTTTGCTTCTAAGAGTGCGCTGTTCTTTTATGGTTCATGAGTTTTTCGATTCTTGTCTTTACTTGGTGGCCGCCAAGTTAATTATGAGCGCTTAAATGCTGCCATCAACGGAAAACTTTACTTGCTGGGCGTTTAACGCATAGCGTTTGTGTACATATGTACGTATGTGCGAAAAGTTGAGGGCGTTTACTGTGCGAGGGTGGTGCGTGTCACGTCGTCATATTTGCATGGACAAAGTTAATTTATGTATATTTCTGAGTCGTCTGATTTTCTTTCATTCTGGCAAGTGGCTAGATTTTCTCCTCTTTTTTTGTTGGGGAAAATTTTCGAACATTAATCATTGATTTGTTAATTTGTGGATTGATTATCATTATAAATTACAGATAAGCGCTAAGCTCTACCCAGAATTGCAGCGGATGACGGTAAAGCGGTCGACGGTTACCCGCTGTCAAAATTAAAACTTACAGACATATGGAATGGCACATAATTGCGACGGCAGCGTTTTTACCGCCGCCGTTTTTCGGTTGATTTAAATTTATTTCTATTTTTACCGTCCAGCGGAGACGGCACATTGTTGATTGAGTGTCGATTGATCTGAGTGTCACTTAAGTTAATTTCAGTTGCATATCTGAAGTGATTGAAATATTCCCATATACAAAAATAGAAATAAAAAAAAAATGGGCAATGAGAAGCTTATCGAAGACTTGAGGAAATACAGGTGCCGTCGTCCGCCGCAATTGTGTTTACTCTGACGGATTTCACTGCGGCAATTGAACCGTTGCTCACTTACCGCCGACCGCTTTACCGTCGTCCGCCGCAATTCTGGGTAGCGCTTTAAAGATATGAAGAAGAGTGGCGCTAACTTCAGTAAAAAAAAATATAAAGTAAAAAAAGAAAACTAGGAAGGAAACAATAATAAAGTAGTTAAACACTTCTAACTAGTTTTGCGCAAAATAATACATAAATATATGATAAAGTACAGTGACTCACACGTAATAAATAGCCCCTCGCTACGGAATATTTATTAAATAACGAGACAATCAGTGCGATCCCGTAATTAATCGGGTGATTCTCTTAAACTCAAGATTTAAGCTTGAGACGCTTTTTTTTCGTTTTAAGGGAATATCTCAAATAAATACCCTTGCTACCGCTTACGTGAGTCACTGTGCTGCAAAATTATCTGATACTGAATAAAGTAATTATTTTTTAACCGACTTCAAAAAAAGAAGAAGGTTATCAATTCGTCGGAGTATTTTTTTATGTACATATATTACCGGATAACTTTGGACAACGTGAATCGTTTTCGATAATTCTTTTTTTATCCGAAAAGTGGTATCTCAAGGGTGGTCCATACTAATTTGATTTCGTTCCGATCATTGGATCATAGAAAAACTGACGGTACTCCTAAATTTTAATAAGAACATTAAAGTCGATTGTTTTTTGGCTTACAAGTTACTGTTTTTTTAATCCGAAAAGATCCAAACCACCTTCCACAATTTCGAAATTGTCGTTCTTTCAGAAAGTATTTATTTCAATTATCTTGTCTCATCAATTCTATTTGTGAAAGATTCCGATAATTTTTTCGTGTTCAACAAATTTTTAGTATCTTGCGTTTTGAGGGTGAACAACAGTTTCTATGCATTTGATCCTAATCTGCAAAAGATCTAATTGAATTATATTTTGATTTTATAGGTGCATACAACAACAAATTGATATCTGAATCGACAAGAAGACGAATTGTAAGCGAAATCGCAACGCAGCATAGCGAATTTTCAAAAAAAAAAGTAGAAAAGGAAGAGGACCAACAAAAAGGATAAATAAAAAACAAATTTTAGAAAAAAGCAAAAGTGAACAAAGGTTACAGAGGAGGGGAGCATCTAAATAGACTATAGACTGCCTACCACAAATTAGTACACGCACCGTACACAGCAAAAACGCTTTGCATAGCCGAAGCGTGCGCCCATAAGTAGCTGCTGCTTGTTTTGGTCACAGAAGGTGAAGAGCACAACTCTGACACTTGTCAGTTGCATTGGAATTTCGCGCAGCGTACTGACAGCAGCGTCAGCCAGCAGCCATCGTCGTTGCAGAGAAAATGACGTTTCATCAGCGGTCAATAGGCGCAACAGCTATAGGAACATTTCGAGCAACATATTTGTAAACTCAACTATAAATAGACGACGGCGGCGGCGCAAATAGCAACAACATTTAGAATTCGCCAAATACGCAAAACGAGCAGTGTGTTTTTGTGTACGAATTCGGAAATTTTGAAAATTTCAAGCAGTACGGAGCAAATACAAAAAACCACTCAGCATTTGAAAAAAAATTACGAGAATAGACAGTGAGAATTAGCGCGCGTCATTGCACGCAATAGAATCCAGTGCAGTGTCAGCCAGCAGAAAGACAGTCGGGCGAGAGCAGTCAATAGTAGATAGACTCCGCGATCATCCCAACAAATTCTCTCCACTCGACAAGCTGGCGATACAAATTGCCTTGCTTTTGTTATACGAGTGTGCCTGTGGCACAGCGTGTTGTTGCTAGTGCAGATGCAGCCATAAATTCGCGTATAAAGTATCTTAACTCAAATATAGCATAGAAATTTGAAAAAGAATTTAAATTGAATACCAGCAGTAGCAGCAGCAGAAGTTTATAAATTTTGAATTTTTACGGCTAAGACAAGATGAAGCGACGCAATGCCGATTGCGGCAAACTACGGCGACCAATAAAGCGTAATAAAATTACAGAGGGCATGTATGGCAGGTGAGTAGATGTTCTTTATTCATATCTGTGCACGTGTAGGGAAATGTGATTAAAATTGAAATTCTTTTTTGGTTAACTAATTCAGCATAATTTTGGTTGGGTGATTTTTTTGCTTTTACAAACCTCGCGTGAAATCTCACTTTCGGAAAGTGCCTAAAAAATTCTTTATACTTTAAGAAGATAGTCGGCTGTCTAATTTCTTTGAAATGCTTACCAAGATTCATCTGCTAATAGCGAGCACTAATTACATATATCTTTTGTTCACAATCAGTTTTATTCATAAACTACTTTTATCGATCGTCCCCACAGTCAAAAATGGAAAGACTGAAAAGACATTGAAAAAAATTTGTGAAACAAAGTTTCCCTATGCAATTTAATTGGTCTCTTTATCCTCCGCCAAGTGAACTCTTTAAGAGCAACTTTATGTTATTTTATAATCTCATAAGACTTGTGAGGTTATTACACCTTCTTGTCAGCGCGAGCCCGATGAACTTTCCGCTTCTGATTTGTCTTTGCTAAGATTAGATATCAAGCTTTTGGAAAACATGTGTACCTAAAATTGAACATCTGCTTTCTTTTACACCCGTTCCTTAATTTCGACTCGTCCAATGCATTAATAAACAAACAAAAAAACACATACTCGTATTAGAAAATCCGTCAGCTGTATGCAGGCATCATAAAAAAGAAATACCCACACTCTCGTACGCACAAATGCAAACATTTTTCACAAACAAGCGCATTGTTGGTTAGCTTATTGTTTACATTTTATTTATTCTTTCTTATTTCTTTGCTTATCCACGCTATACGCATATTTGTTGTTAAACTACATACATATTTTTTTATTTTATATGTTTGTGTACTTGGCGTATTGCAAACAAATCGAATATGCCCACACTGCTTGTACGTGTATGTTGTGCATGCTTCTTTGCGACGAGCGCTTAATTGAATTTGATTGATTTAGCGCAGCGCAAACCAATGATCGCGCCTTCCAGCTGACCGATAGCCGCTACTGGGTGCTACTATACCCATACTATTCTATTTAGATTATTTGGTTTATTGTATTTATGTTGCTTCTTAGTCACTTTTGTAGCGGTATTTGACAATAACGATTGCCCCTCATCTAACGAACGGACGCGGTCATACAAATGTGTAAATATGTACACCTGTGTCTCTTCAGTGTCTCGGTCAGCTCGTGGTTCGAAAGCATATCTACTTTCTATGTCTTTGACGTTTAAACAAATTGAATTGCAGCTTGTAAAATGAACCGATAAAAAACATTTTAATTGTTAATGAAATATTATTATTTAGTTTTTACCTACATACTTCAAAAAAAGGAGGAGGTTATCAATTCGTCGGAATACTTTTTATTTTATTTTATTTTTTATGTATGTTAACGGGTAAGCTTTGGATCACGTAAACCGTTTTCGCCAATTCTTTTTTTTATCGAAAGGTGGTACCTCAAGGGTGGTCCCATACTCATTTGTTTTATTTCCGATCATTGGATCATGAAGAAATCAACGGTTCTACTAAATTTTCATATGAGTATTGAAGTCAGTTTTATTTTTTGCTTAAAAATTACTTGTTTGAATTAAATTTACAATAAATTATAAAATTTAATATCTAGTTACAACGCTAGCTGTCAGGGCTACGACAGTCGGGTCACTCCCGTATCTTTCCCCAAACATCTTTGGGGATTTTGTATGCGGTTACAACAACAACAGGGATACTAGCTCTGTCGGTAATGTAAAATAGTGGATTATATCTTAGCATTGATGGCTTTGATGTAATTGTGGGAGTTTTGTGTAGATTGATTGGGTTGTGGTTGTTCAGGAAGGATGCATATTCTAGTCCTGTGGTACCCCGGACACTCGAGAAGGAGGTGGTTGACCATAAGGCGCGTTAAATATTATTTTCGGCAGCGCTAAGTGAATTATTTTAGTGCTGAAAAAAATCGCACAAAACGTCTACTTTTAACTTTTTTATAATTTTTGAATTAATTAATCAGTTATACTTTGACCACCATTGTTCATTTTATTTTAATTATTATATTTCTTTTAAATACATATATACCTACTATTTAGAATAGTTCAGCAAAAGTTCCGCTATTTTTGAGCTTTTCTAATCTTATTCCAATTCAAACGAAAACACACCTACTCTATCCGTAAAATAATTTAATAATCTCATTTTCCTTCTCTTTTCAGCGCAACTGTCCTGTACATGAAATTCCTTGTACTTTGGGCCATTGTGATAACCGCCGATTTTATGTTTATGTTTCGTTTTGAATTTTTATGGCCTTTTTGGCTACTTTTACGATCGGTGCATGACTCATTTAAATATAAAGGATTGGTAAGTTTGCAGAAAAATGAAAATACATACAATGAAAAAAATGTGTACCTAAAAAATTAATTGTTATACAAATTAAAACACAATCTTTAATAAGATTGAAATTAATTTTATGAAAAAAAAAACAAAAAAACGTAAATAAAGAGCAATAAAAGTTAAACAAAAGACTCAAAAATAAAATATTAAGAATATGTAGGCAATATAAAAAATAAAGAAAGCTTTAAAATTAAAAAAAATCTTCAAAAGCGCTGAAATAAGCAGAAATTATAGAAAATTCTGTTTAAACTTAACCTTACTGATAAGCATACCAAATTATATGTACATATTAGTATTTGAGCTTTATCATTTTTCTAAAAAAAAAAACACATTTTCCCTTTCAGGCATTTTCAGTGTTATTCGTATGCATTGCAATAACATCCGATTTGGTATGTTTGTTTTTTATACCAGTGCATTGGTTGCTATTCGCAGCGAGCACTTACGTCTGGGTGCAGTATGTATGGCACACAGGTAAGATAAATAACACGAAATGATTCCAATGCTTCACAGATTTTTCCAATGAAAAACATTAAAGGCTATTAGTGAGCGAATCGAATTCTTATACATACAAGCACAAAATTTTTGCATTTTCAGTCTATTGTTTTTGATTTAATTCCATACGATTTTCTTTCTAAATGGACTTTAACCAAACATTCTTCCCTCCCCTCCACAGACAAAGGCATTTGCTTGCCTACAATAATACTTTGGATGCTCTTCGTCTACCTAGAAGCAGGCATCAGATGGAAGGATGCACGTCATATGCCACATTTGGATCTATGTCGTCCCTTTGCCGCGCACTGGTATGCATTTTCTAGCACACACGACCTTTGTTTTATAAAACTCATCAAAACTTCTTCTCTCCCACTGCATAGTATTGGCTATCCGGTGGTCACGCTGGGATTCGGCTTTAAAAGTTATATTGGCTATCGAATGCGACAGCGCAAGCAACGTGAAGTTGCGAAAGAGAATGAATTTTATATGCAACTATTGCAACAAGCCCTGCCACCGGAGGAAACAACAGACGATTCAGCAACAACACAACTGTCGCCTGTAACTGGCGCCACTGTGCCGGCGGTAACCGCCGGACCTTGTAGTAACAGTAGTGGTGCGTCAGCGGCGCAAAGTGCACAAAACTCCTCCGCTTCTTCCCATGCGTCAACAGTGACGGCGGCAATCAACAACGCGTTTAATGCATGCAACAGCTCTGCCACCACAAATGCAAACACATCAGCTGCTTGTAGTGCGTTCGCCACGGCAAATGGTTTGCTTGCATCGGCGGCAGCAGCAGCCACAGCGGCCGCAACCGCAGCTGCGGCGGCGGCAGCTGCAGCGACGTGTAGCAGCGGTAGTACGAGCACGCAAGCACAAAATCATAATCACCAGCAGCAACAACAAAATCATAATCCTCATCAACACCAGCAGCACCAGCCGCAGCACCAAAACCATCATCATAATCACAATCAAACGTCGACATCGTCATCGCACGATCATCACAACAACCACAGTAATGCCAATAGCAGTGGTGGAGCAGGTGGTGGTATTGGTAGTAATAGTGGGGTTGGCGTCGGTGGCAATTATAATATAAGCAGTATATTGACAAGTGTATCAGCAGCAGCGGCGAGCGCGTCAACTGGCACAGGTGGTGGTGGTGCGTCTGCAACGCTTGGCGATGATAAGAATTACTTACAAATTCAAAGTGGCGGTGGCAGCAGCGGTGGTGCATCCATAGCAGCAGTAGCAGCAGCTTCTAACAGCAATAGCGCTGGTTTTGGTGGTGGTAGTAGTAGTGGTAATGTTGAAATATGTATAGCTTCTACCCTAACACACAATTGTACATACAAGCATACAATGCCTCCTTACTTATTGTATAATAGCCGTCATCGATTCGCCACTTCTCTGATCGCTAAGTTTGAGTTCCGGTCGCTTAACGAAAAATGTTGTATGTGAAAGCAACAACAAAGTCAGCTAGCCAGGATGGACGTTAGAGAGTTTGGTTGTACCTCATTGACTTCGTTCGTTTCGCCACTCTCTTACTGTTGGTGAATCGATGGCGGCTAATATGAAGTAGTGTCATAAAATGGGTAACTAATTATTAGCAATTGTCAGCTGTTGACAACTCCGGTTTTTTTAGAATTTTACTATGTCTATTTGATTGCCGCCGCTCTGGTGTAGTGGTAAGCAGTGCGCGCTTCCACTCCGCAGGCCTGGGTTCAAGCCCTGGTCAGAGCAACGTCGAAAAAAAAAATTTAGAAAAAATGTTTTTTCTTAACAGCGGTCACCCGTCGGCAGGCAATGGCAAACCTCCGAGGGTACTTCTGCCATGAAAAAGCTTCTCACAAAAATACAATCGCCGTTCGGAGTCGGCGTTAAACTGTAGGTCCCTCCCCTTTGTGTGACAACATCAAGGCGCACGCCACAAATCGGAGGAGAAGCTCGGCCAAACACTAACATATGTGCGAGCGCCAATGTATTATATTCGGCCTTATCGCGAACTCCACGTGAAAAAATATTCCAAAAATTATAAAGCAAAGTAAAAACAAATTTTCCCAATTTGTTTTTGTTTCGCGCGTTAAATTATGGGAACAAATTATTCACATGGAGTTGGCAATAAGGCTGATTATTATTATTATTCGATTGCTTAAGTTATTTTCGACATTTGCTTTTATCGAAATCCAGTCACACATTGCCTTTTTATTTAATATTATTTAAGATTTTTAACGTTAATGCTCTGTAATGCTAGAAAACGGCTTAATTGGTAAACCCAAAATTTTACTTTAATAACCTCTTAAGTATTTGCATATTTACACCAGCTATGTATTTATGTACAAATGCATTACCCAACTGACTGTGCGCATACATATGTTAAATGTATAAGAATTAGCATTTTATAAAACTAAAAATTTCACTGATTTTCAACATTAATTTATAAAATTTCTAACCACCTATACTATTCCTGCTGATAATCCTGTAAATAAGAAGCTTCTTAATTTTATTGTCAGTTCTAACCTCACTTTTTCATGCCCAAACTTCATTTATAAACTCCTTTTTCCAGCCACATCAAATGGCCATATTGGCGGCAAGAGCCACCGTCGCAGCATGGACAAAGAGAATAAAAGTAGAGGCGGCGGCGGTAGTGGTGGTGGTGGTGATGCAGATTCCAAACATAACAAGAACAATAACAGCAGTAGCTATCAATCTGCTGATAGTGGAAACAACAACAACAGTAACTCCGGCAAAGATCGTAGTGATTTGGAGACAAGTAGTAATTGTCAATCGCATTCAACGCACCAACAGCAAACGAAGGAGAAAAGTGGTGAGTTGGCTGCCAGAGTGTTGGAATAGACATAACTCATATGCTTACTTTTGTTTTAATCGTCCCTACAGATGATCATCGCTTGTCGAAGAAATCAAACTCACATAACGCTTCCGGCGCGGCGTCACCGGCGGTGAATGGTAATGTTTTGCAGTATGACGCCGATGATGTTGTTTCCGTGGAACCAGTCGAACGCACTAAAGGTTCGTTTAGAAATCGTATTACATAATTACAAAATTATCCGGAACACTATATACATATTTTCATTTCTCTTCTGCAGGTCGTCGCAACCGTGCACGCAAAGATAATGCTTCCAAGGACAATCATCACAATAATTCGCATAGCAATAGCAACAATGCGAATAACTCCAATTCTCACTCGCACAATCATCATCAACAGAACAACAATAGCAACAATAGCAACAGCGGCAACAAGGATGCTACAGCAACACAAAACCATAATGGTACTAGCAATAATAACAACAACAACAACAACTCCGATGCCTCATCGGTATCCTCATCCACCTCATCAGCCAGTTCCACATCATCTTCATCCTCGTCTGCAGCGTCGGCTTCAGCCTCGTCCACCATCTCGCATATAGCCTCAAAAGTGGTCTCAAAAATCTGTGAGTCATGTCTCAAACTAGAAGCGGACGTCAAGAAGTACCGCACGGAATTGAGTCACACAAAACAAATTGAAAATGAACTGCGTCAGAAGCTCGAGTCAAATTTGACTACGAAATCCTGTTTGCAGGCCAAACAGAAGGAGTGCGACGAGCTAGAGAAACGCATACAGGAGCTCACGAATGGGCGGCACGCCGATATGATGCAGCTACAGACGGTCGAACGACGTTTGGCGGAGGAGCGTCGCCAAAAGCAATCGCTGGACGCACAATTGAATAACGAGAAGAAAGCCCGCAAAATTGCCGATGAGAAAGCAGCTCGTCCGGAATGCAGTGCACAGTGCAAGCAACGCAAGCAGCAAATGGACGAAGAGAATAAACAACTGCGGCGCGATCTGAAATCAGCTGAAGAGGCAAAACAGATGGCGGAGCAGCACGGTCGCAAATGGGAGCAGGAGGTGGGCGACGTTGTTTTATAAAAATGCTTTCAGTTAAAAACTAAGTTATATTTCTTTTTTGTTGATATTTTTGTGCAGCTGCGCATGTTCGAGGCTGAGATACGCAATCGCGATTCAGCGCAGCCTGGCACTGAGATGCTGATGAATGCGCTGGCAGCGATGCAGGATAAAAACTGTACACTCGAAAAGAATCTTTCGGCCGAGACGAGAGTTAAGCTGGACTTATTCTCAGCTCTGGGCGACGCCAAGCGGCAATTGGAGATATCGGAAAGTAAGTGCATATTTTTTGTCGTATTATGGTTTTATAAGCACCGTCTCAATTTTATAGGTCGCCGTCGCGCCAAAGAGGATGAAGTGCTTGATTTAAAGGCGAAAATAGCTCAACTGCTGTGCGTTATGCCCACAGATCAATTGTTGCCTGCTTGCGGCTCGGCTGGCGCCAGCTCTATGTTGCGCATGAATGATACGCCACCGCTGCAGACAGGTCCTGGACCCGCATCGCCTATGCTGACCAGTCTCAATGCTGCAGCAGCCGCACATCAAGCTGCGGCGGCGGCAGCGGCTGCAGCAGCTGGTCATCCGCTATCAGCTCGTGTCGGTCCACCGAATTCTGTAGCCGACTATGGTATGCAGCAAGCGCCGCCCGACTACGTAACGGCTCAACATCAGCATCAGCAACAGCTCCATCAACAGCAGCAGAAACTTCAGCATCAGCAGCAACAACAGTTGAATCAGCAGCAACATCAGCAACAGCATCAGCATCAACAACAACAGCATCAACAACATCAGCAGCACCAGCACCAGCAACATCAACAGCAGCAGCAGCAACAACAGCAAGTGCCCGTATCAGTGGGAACAACTGTGTTTGCGTCGGCGTCCTCACCGGGTAATGGCAGCGCTGGTGGTGGCAGCAGCGGCTCCAGTCTTGACCCGAATGCGACTGTGTACACGCCGAAAAGTGGACCGCCTGCTCCGGGTAGTGGTGGTGTTGGCGTTTCAGTGGGCGGCGCCGGTGATGCCTGACAACATCCTGCCTCCGTGGGCTCCGTCAGCCACCTGATGCGACGTAACGTTTGATATTGAGATTATTATTTAAGTTATTGATACATCCTCAACAGATACTGCTACATAAACAACCGCATCTACAACAATATTATTACAACTATTTGCAAGATATTACAAAAAAAAAAAACAACTAAAAAATGTGGAGGCAGTGATTTGGATGGTTGGTAAAAATGCAAAAAAGATTATAAGTTTGAGGTGGACAACAGCTTGCCAGCCAAAAGCAGTGCTCAGTGCAGTTGCAAACCATTTCAAAAAAAAATAATATTGATAAACAAAAACAAAAAACACGAATATTAACTCACAGAGCAAAGGATAAAAAATCAGCAAGAACAACCAACATGAACATGGACATGAAAATGCAAATGAACATGGTATTATCTTATTGAAAAAAGAGAAAACTAAAAACAAGAAAAACAAAAAAAAACAATACAAATTAAAAGAAAAATTAAAGAATTTATAACTATCTATTATTTGCGGTTAGTGGGGCCAAGGATGGGTAGTAGTTCTGAGACATTTAGATAAGACAAGGTGAGGCTGTTGAATGGGGTAGTCGCCTTAAATTAAGGGGCTGATAGATGAGATATTATTCCATGGACGGTCAAGTTGACACTGCGAATCGATTTCCGACAAAAGGCTTCTACATATTTTTAAAAGAAATTTTTTAAAATAAATGGTTTCTCCGCTTATTTTAACCAATCACTCGCCCAAAATCGATTGCTTAATTAAACCGGTCTCGGGTAGGTGGTTACCGGAACAATTTCACAAAAAAATTTACGTTTTTTTCAAGCTCAAGCGGGAAAACTTTACTTGCTATTGCAGCACAAATTTGAAACGTTTTGTGAATTTCTTCACGAAATGGTTATGCTTAACATTTTTTTAGAAGTTCACGCTAAATTTATTAGACCTGCAGCAGAATATACATTTCTTTTTACCGAACCCTCGCCTCATATTTCGAAGAAAATGAGTCTGTTAATTTAATTTGCGTTTAGGTTAATTTAATTTGCTTTTGGGATACACTTATTTGTGTTTGGGTTGATTTAATTTAACTTTGATTCGATTTGCGTTAACTTAAAATTAATTTGAGTATTGCTTAAATTGATTAGCGCTTGGGATAAATAAATGGGCCAATGCTCTTTGTGCTCGTTTAAATAAGAAGAAATAAAAAAAAATTGGTCGGGGTTAACACTGAAGTACATTTGCGTTCTGAAGGAAATTTAGAAAAATCAAAATTTTTATATTCTAATGTTACATTAGAAATTCAAGAAACCCTATTTCAAGCGAATGTAGACTTGCCGTAATCCCATTTGATAACAACAGCTGTTCACTTATCGATAATAGTTGTACACACCTTTAAATTATTGCAATCAAAACTGAAATTTTATTTTGGTATCGCGAGCTTAATTTAATGTATTTTCTTGTATCAAACACATAATTTCCAATGGTGCGAATACGAGGAATCAAATGCGCGGTAGCAGACGATAATCACAAATTGCGCCAGCCCAGCACCACCATAAAGGATCCCAGGCTCATAGAATTCGTACGCAAACGACGAATTGATTTTCGCGCGGAAGAGCCGGTATGTAAAAAATGTGCAGAGGGTCTTAAGAGAATCTATTTAGAGAAGCTTAAACGAGCCGAAGAACTAAAACGAAAAAGAACATTGGAATTATCCTCATCAGTTACAGATCAAGATGATACCATTACAACCCCACAGCAGCGGGCATTGCAAGCGGCAAAGAATAGTACAACAACCACTATGACGACAGTAACCGTAGGAGGCAGTGAAGAGCAACATAGTACCTCACAATCAACACTTGACGAAGGTCCCTCCACTAGTGCGGCGGCAGCGGCTTCGCGAAAACGTAGACATATTGTGGCAGATGACGATGCCGATGCTGATGATGATGACGATGAGTATGTGCCTAGTCCAAATGCATTGAATGGCATACGCCTACCAAACATACAGCCCATACCAAAGCGCAGAAAATTTGTACACGCGAACCCAGATGTGCTAAATATTTATATGGCAGGTCTAACGGGCGGATAACACAATGCGTTAAAGGCACACGGAGTTAAAGGCTTCACTTTAAACGACTGTTAGTTTTAATAACTTTATACTGTTGATCTTAAATGTAATTTTTAAAATTGTTTATGTTTGCAGAATAATTATTTTTTGCACAACAAAACTGCCGGAAGATGTGCTAATTATTTGGTTAAATCAACTAAGTATTAATAATTATTAATTTTAATAATGAATATTAATGCTTCACAGTTACAATAAAGAAATAACGATTAAACGAAATGCATCGGGTCTTTTTTTGTGCCTTTAGTTTCCTTCCATTTCGAATGTGGTGATGGCAGGGTTTGTTTTTGAGACCCTATAGTCGGGTCTAATAAAATTTCCAACAAGGCAATGCATTGCATTTCGAGTATCGAAACGACGCCAGTGGCCGTCAAAGTCAGCTGTTGGCCACCAGCCAAATTGAAAGATAAACAAAGAAGAAGAAGAATATTCAGCAGCAAACGTCAGATAGGGGCGCACGTGCGAATTTTGCTTCACGCGTTTTAACTAATTGGGAAAAAACTGTAAATTCAAAGTAGCGTTATTATAAATAAGTTAGTAACTATATATTTTTATTATAAATTCGCAGAAAATGGCCATTGAAGCAAAGAATAGAAGAAAACGTAAGCATCAAGCCACACAGCCGGATGGCATGGGGGCCACCGACGATGGTGAAGTTGCAGTGCCGAAGAAAGTGGCCAAGAAGATGAAGAAAGCCAAGGAGAATGAAAAGCAGAAACATAATAAGAAAAGTGATTCTGCTGTTGAGGAGCAGCAGTTACAAGTGGCAGCTGAAGTAGAAAATGGTGCCAATGACGATGCTGAGGAGCAAGAAGAAGGGGATGACCTGGGAAGTGCCCAGCAGACAGATACAATGCAGGAACACGACTCTGGTTTTGAAGAGAAAGCGCTAAAGTTTTCGAAAGATTTTAAAATGTTGCATTTCCGCACGAAGCTGCGTAGCAATAACTTTATAACAGGTAGCGATAAAATTTGTAATTTACATTAAAACTGCAGAAGTACAAATTCGTTTTTCTTTCAGAGCTGCGTCACTTTTTGCACGTCGTGCAATCGCGCCCCAATCTGGTTGCGAAATATATTGAGAAGCGCGGAAAGCCACTCGAACTAGCCGAAGCGCTAGAACGCATAGATAAAACGAATTTACTACACATCGGCTACCTCTGCCAGGCGCTGCAGCTGGTGTTGATGGAAATCGTTTCCAACCAAAAAGATCATACAGAATCAGCCGTGTACGCCTCACGCTATTTTCTAAAGTCTCATGGCACCGTAGTGGATATATTACTTAAATCAGCACAGCTACAACATCGCCGCACAGCACTGAAACTACTGACCGCCTTTGTTTGTGTGGACCCCCAATTGGGCCGTCAATTGCTCGCCTCATTTGACGCACTCTTCAACGTAAAGACCATTGAAAATTTGCTTTCACAATCGCATTTGGAGCTCGGCGAGCCGGAGACGGTACGCAAATGCTTCATACACTTTGTGCTAGCCTATTTGGTAGATGGCAATACGCTACTCACACGCAACATTCTCGATCGTGGCGCGTTAATACGCGCACTCGTTTCCGGGCTGCAATATGATGATCATGTTACAGTGTGTGTGGTGGTGAACACCCTCCGCAAATATGTGCTCGAGTGTGCAGAGATATCGAAAACAAAGAAGATAAATGTTTTCGATGTCGAATGTTGTAGAAATTTCGCGCACCTCTACGATTGGCTGGGACCAAAAGTGTATGCAACGAAGTGTTCGGGTAAGCAAGGCGCGAGGACACAGCTCAGGCCGGAGGAAATCGAAGGATTGGTGAATGCAGAGGAGCGAGATGCGGTCGCAAAGGTGGTGCATGAATTTATGCTGTTACTATTGACATCGAGGAAGCATGGCATTTGCTTCGATGCGGTAACTCACTACAGACAGAAACACAATGCCATACAGGGTGAGTGTGAGCAGCATGATTTAAAATATTAATATAATTCCATTATTATTATTGTAGGTAAACTTGTAAGCCAGCTGTATAAGCCGTGGTGCGATAAACGTAAAACCGAACTGGTAATACGCGTACTCACTGCTTGCCCCGATCTTGGGCGCCATACTGTACGCCACTTTGCGGGTATTATAAACCCTATGCGCACGCCTTCGCGCGATTGGATCGGCGCCTGCACTTTTCTAACAAAAATTATAACCACATTGCAACCACAACTGCTGCACGCTGCTCTGGATAAAATTACACTCACAGATTGTACTTACTTTGTTAAGGATGTTTGCTTGCCCATCGAGGCGTTGGCACTAGTGTCGGGCGCTAAAATGCTACGGCATGAAAATTTTCAATTCCGCTTGGCTGCCAACCGGCTTCTGTATACGATGTTTTCGCAATATTCCGCTTATATGTCGGCGATTACGAAACGTGTGGAAGCGCGTGGAAATTTGAACTCCTTGCGCCGCTTTCGCTTGGATATATTGAATCATATCCTGGTGAATTTTCCCACAGTCGAGGATATACTCTTCTCTTTATACATGTCCATAAAATCTCAAGGTGATGAAGTCAATGTGCTGGAGCATTTGGATGTATCATTGGATTTGGTGTTGGTTATTTGCAAGGAACACCGTTCGTTTGTGAACAAGACCAGCACTATTTTGGATTACTTGGAGCTCTTGCGTCCATTATATGCTGGCGATGAAGAAAAAGATTTCGCCGCCGAGACAAGCAATATCAAATTGGAGCTGAAGGCGATCAAAACTATATTACTGCTGTTGCCGAAGGCGCTGGAGCCGAATGAAAATTTATTCAGTAGCGTTTTGAAGTCGTTCATTAAGGCTTTTGTGTACGGTAGTGGCGAGGTGAGCATTGAGGCGGGTGAATTGTTGCGTAAAATTTTCTTGAACACTGGGCTTTTCGATTCTGGCGTTTGGGAGGTCGATTTGTGGCTGGAGACTTTGCGTCTCTTCGATGCAGCAACGGTGGATGTTGTAACACAGGTTTTCACCGAAGTTCTGCAGGTGAGAATATATTTTTAAATTATATAATTTGTTTCCTATAACATCGCTTTTCTTCTCTCCCGGATCAGGTCACCAAAGTCGATGTCGAGATACCCAAAACAGCTGAATCCAAACTAAATGAGCAAAACCTGCAAAAACTTTTTGAGAACATCGAAAACGGCCTCTCCGTACAAGCTTATGTGGAGAGCATTTCCATTAGCAAACTAATGCCGCTCATTTTCAAGGGTGTGGAGATTATTTCCCCGCTGAACAAATACTTAGAAACTGTTTGCCTGCTGCTTTACCACTACTACCCAAACCCGGAGCAAGTGCTACAACTGTACAAGCAAAAATTCAAGGCACTTGAAAAATATATGGCTGGCTGGCTAGTGGGTGGCAAAGAACTATCGCTGACGACCACTAAACTGCCGTTGGAGCTAACTACCTTAGCACAAGTGCATGAAGCGCTTTTGCATGGTGATGTAAGACTTGCGAAAATTTTCGCCGCACCAAAAGCTGAAGATCGGCCACTTGAGTTAAAGCTGCGCGGTGAGACGGTCGTGCTCAGCGCCGCATTGAGGAGCAAGCGTTTGCTAATGATCTACGTGCAGCAGGCACTCTTCGCCGTAGCGCAATTGGTTGAAAAGCAGCAGCTGACGGCCAAACAAGCCGAGGCGGCGGCCAACTTCATAGGCGACTGTATAGAAGTCGTGAATGAGCAGGTGACATACGAGCAAACGGTGTCAGCAAAGGATGAACAGGATTACAATTTCTTAGATGATTTATTCAAATACATTTTCAATTTACGTTTGACACGCATACAAAGCACCGCGCTCTTCAGCGCCAACAGCGATTCGCAGCTGAGCTACCTCTATTTCCTGCGTCTACTCACCGAACGCTGCAACGCTCACGCTTACTTTGAAACGCACGCTGTGAATTGTCGGTTGAAAGTAGTGAAGGCGATCGCTATCTCAATACAGGAGGTGGAACACACAAAAGCGGCAAGCGAACAACTGGCGGATGCAGTTCGCTTGGTGCGCGCCTTGCAATTGCGCACGAGCGAATGCACTGAAGTGGTTGAATTGCTGTTGACGCAGCTAAAGTACAACGATTTTGTGCTCGAGGACGCCATGCAGAAGAGCATCTATTACGAGTTCTTGGTTTGCGCGCTCCAGCGTTTAGGCGCATTGCGTCGGGCGGTACAATGTGATAGTTTCATGCGAAAGTTGGCGAAGCTGTACGTAAATTTGGTTAAGCGCTTTGGCAATGAGATGGGTTTTGAACAGCTAGAAGAGGCGCTACATGACTTTTTATGCATTACGCATCAGTATATACCGCAGCTGGGCGCTAAATTCTTTAGTGCTTTCTTCGCTGAACGCCGCATTGCCAAATCAACCATCAAGCTGGCTTGCTTACTGCTTGAACGTGATGCGCAGCTGGGTACTGAGTTCGAGCAGCTGCTGCCGGAAAATCTTAATAAGAAAGAGCTCGTTTACCCGCTGCTGGATATAGCGTTCCGTAAACGTTTGACGCTTGAGCCGGCGCTCCTGCAGAACGTCTATCAGTCTTTTAAGAGTGGTTTCATGAAAACCATAGAGAAGCCGCAGAAAGCGGGTGTTATCTACAAAGAGCATGCGGGAGCTTCCATTGCTTTGATAGAGCACTGCATGCCGCGTTCGGAGTGCGTAGACTTCTGTAATAAATCGTTCAAATTTGATGGCTTGGAGGTGTATCAGCTACGTGTAATACATGCGATTTACAAGAAGGCGATAAGCAGTGCTGGGGAAGCTACTGCTAGCAGCGCACAACGTGCATCCATATTTGTTAATTTCATAAATCTGCTGGTACAGCTGCTGAGTTTGGAACTGAAGAAGCAACTGCTGGATGCCGATAAGCTGGAGCTGAGCGCTTTTCTGCTCTACGATTGGTGGCAGCTGGCCAAAGCGCAGCGTACCACAGCGCCTGTTGTGGAGTTAAAGAAGCGGGCTGCGAAAAATAAGAAAAATGCTAACGCAGCAGATGCCGATGATGAGAATGATATTGTATCTGCAGATACTACAACAGACGACATTCATTTTGCACCAGACTTCTCGAAGCTGCTAAAGAATCAGCCATGGCTCAATTTCTGTAAGCTCTGCCTCAAGCTGGGCATGCAATCCGTCGATGGCGATGATACCGCGCCCCAGCAGTCAGACGCCACAAACGCTTTATTGCTACAACTGCTCGCCTACCTCTGCCAGCAGCTCTACGTCGACTACTCAGCCGACGAGGACGCTGAACCACCGTTAGCAGAGCCAGCTCAGCTGTTCGATATGATTTGCACGCATTCCAAGTTTTTCGACATCGTTTTGTCGCCTCGTGAAATACAAGTTAAGACGCAAGTGCTCCACCTACTCTATACACTTGCCCTGAAGAATCCCGAAGCGCTCAGCGACGCTCAAATACCAATTATTTTAGGCGCCTATCAAGCAAAACTATCCGACGCAGACCGCTACGCCTTGGCGCTCCTGCAGCTCTACGAACGGCACGATTGCAACTTGCAGCAATATCGCCCGTTCATTTGGGGCGAAAGCGCTATAGCTTTCTATTCGTTGCGCGCTGCGGTTGAAGAGCGCGCCAAGCTAACACAGCAGGAGACCTCCATTGCGCATGTGATGGGACTCATTGATCGCCAGCTGTGCGAGTACACAATCGATAATTTTCCGATATGGCGGAAATTGAATGGCGAGCAGCAGCTGCCTACTGTAGAGTTCCGCGATCCGACTATGAAAGCGCTAGAGTTTGGCACAAATGAGCTCGAGCGCCGTATTGAGCTTGGTTGCGAGCACTTCGATGTGGCTGAATTACGTTTGTGTCCAGTGCGCGCCCACGTCTACACGCATTGCTATGATCCCGCTTTCTTTGTGCCGCTCATGAGTATGTGTTTTTCCCCCCAAGCTTATTCGCACCCAGCGCACCCAGTACAAAATGGGCTGCTGGCTATGGTGTTTGCAGCGCTTTCATCACAGGATCGCGACATGCGCTTGGCCGCCAGCTGCGTGCAGTTGCGGTACCGCGCACATTTCGAGGCGAACAAATTCTTTGAGCGCCCGCTGTGGGTGCAGGCATACGACAACATACAGGCGGGTCTCAGCGAGCTGCGCGATTCATGGGTGAAGCACAAGAAGAATAGCGGCACGCCCCGCGTGCCCTATATTTCGGGTTTATTCGTCGCAAAAACCTTCAATCTGACCACAGATCCGACGCATTTGCTCTACAAGCAGCTCACCATGTATCTGCGGTTGAAGAGCACTTTCAATTTCCAATGCGTGCCTGAGTTCAATGTGCTCTTCTACTCGCCTGAAATTGAACATCAAGCCTTCCGCCAGTTCATTGTCGAGGTCATACGCAATGGCATCAAATCCGGCTCGGATCTCTTTTTGCTCATCACCACCAACACATTTAAAGTGCTTCAGGGTTTCTATGGTAGCGCCATGTCTACGCTGGAAATGAATTTGCTCATACTCTCCGTCTTCTCAATATGCGCCAAAATACCCGCCTCTTCGAAAGTCATGATCGAGCATGTCGGTCTGCTGCCCTGGCTGAACTCGGTTATCAGCACCATAGAGTTCTATCACTTTGATGTCATTGAGGGTCTTATCAGCACGCTCAGCAATCTTTGGTATTCTGTTCGGGCATTTGCTAGCGAGTTCCATAATTTTGCACACATTACACTCGAGTTACATCAGCTGGTCTTGCGTTTGTTGCCATACTTGTCCGCGCGAATTTCGCCGCACAATTTTGCGCGTCTCATGAATGTGCTACAAAAGACGGCATGTGGTCAGCATCGTGCCATGTCTGAGTCTCAGTTGGCCAACTTGATCGAATGCGCCGGCAAGCATTATGGGACACTAGTGCACGACATCGAGGGCATTAGCGCGTTCGGTGGCGCTGGCGCGGCTGCGCATGAGGAATACTGTCGTGGGTTGCATGCCGCGGGCGGAGCAGTGGATGCGTCCACCATAATGGCTCTATCCAGCCTGCGCGCTTACACAATCGACTGGTGGCACAGCAGACATGCGCAAAAAGTAGTTGCTGGTGGAGGTGCTGATGTGACGGTGAGCGAGTAAATGGGCACCAAACTCACTACGATTAGTGTTTGTACACCACAATTGAATAGTCTTAATTAAATCTGGTTTACCATTAAGCTTTCATTTCAATTTATAATTATTGTATTTCATGTAATGGTGATAACTGTTATCGAAAGTGTTTGAAGGAGCTATTGCATATTTGTAGGCTTTCAAAATGCCAATATATACTTAGTTGTTATGTACTACTTGTGTGTTATTTACTTTTACTACCTAAGCAGGTACACACGTTTGTTTAAATTATCTGTTTTTGCCTAAGAATGTGCTTTTGGCTTGCAAATGCTTTTGAAAATTACTTAAATATGGTGGCATATTTCACACTTCAGAAGGTGATTGTTAAAAAGAAATTAAAAAGCTTCTAACATTTCTAAAATTTAAATTTGTTTCTTAGAATCAAAAAGGATTCCAGATTTCTATTTTTAAAAGATTTTGCAATATTAACTCTAAAAAATAAAAATGTTTATAGAACCTAGAACCAAGAAAATAATTAAAAAACATTACACAATAGAAGTAGAAAAATGCTTTATGAAAAACAAAATTGTATGAAAATGTCCTTTGATAAAGCTTTTCAAAAATATTATGTATGTATATATGTATTTTTTTTTTAATTTGGACACAAATTCGTCTTTATTGTAAATGTTTGCTTTTTTCGGATTTTAAGTATTAAGTATTTTTAAAGTTTCTATAAAAATTTTTTCACAAAGTCCAAGCCAAGGCGAATAAATTTCAGGCGGTAGCAAGCGCATATAAGTAAAAATCCCATGTAGTTTGTTATTGATTTTAGGTACTTTAGAATGTCAAAACGAAGGAAAGCAGAAAATAATTCTCGCCATTTCGTTTTGCTGACATCCTAAGGCCTAATAACACCACCTTGTATAAATTCGCCTTGGCCCAAGCCATTAACTATCGATTCTTAAAGACTAAACATTTCTATAAAATTTTTGTTGTGAAAAATATTTTTTTTAAATCAAAACTTTTAAAAGCCTTCAAGACTTCAATTTAAATGTGCTCTTCAAAATAATTCAGTTAAAATTTAAATATGTAATTTAAAAATTATAATTAAAATTCGAGGCTTTAGTCTTTAAACAAATTAAAAGTAATCTTTAATTAAATTTCTTCAGATAAAAAATTAAAAAAGTACATGCATATATATAAATAAGTTTTTACATAAATATTTCAAAAGCCAGAATATATAGAGCATGAGAAGAATCTACAATTTTTCCATAATCATTTTTCGCAATATTAAAATATGCGATTTTTTTTTTAAAACTTCAACTTACTACAAAATTTAAATTCATACACATGTTTTTACTTATTTTAAATTAACCAGTTTTTGCGATTGTGTTGCTAAAAGATATGAAAATCTAAAAATTATTTAACAACCAAATTTTTAAAAAAGTTTATAAAAATTTAAAGCATATATGTACATTATTTAGAACTCAACTTAGGAAAATTCAAGAAGTTTCATAAATTTATTTTATTTAAAAATTTCAAGGAGTCAGTAAAAACTTTTTACAGTTAATCAATATTACAATTTATTAAAATCTTATTCTAAAGTATAGTTTTATGCCCTACCAGCTCAAAACTGGCTATTCCTTAAAATTCGAATTTCAAATTGCAGAAAACGCGCTTTTTTCTTTTTTTCGCGGAAAAGTGTATGCTTTTTAAGCTTTTTTTTTATCAGGGTGTTAAAAAAAGTGTCAAAACCTCGTCACTTAGTGAAAACGAATGTGACGCGTGCCAACACCTCCAAGCACGTTGCACAAACAAATCAGCAGCGACTTAACAATTGCGGAAAAATGTGAAATTTAGAACAGAGGTGTGTATGTATGTGTGTGAATGAAAATAAATATGAAAACTCTCATAAAATATCAAAATTAAAATAAGAGTATTTCACGTGCGCGCGTAGTTATTTGCAGAAATCAACGGAATTAACGTGGTATCCGAACTATCCACTTTTAAAGCCTTACTTCTCAATAAATGTTTTTTTTACCTTACTTTATTTTAAGGTTAGTGCTGTGAAATAATTTTTTAAGTTGAAAAAAAATTTTTTTTTTTTTTGAAAATTTGAAATCAATTTCTGTTCTGTTTTTTAAGTTCAAATATATGGTTACCGTATGTATAATTACTACGAGAGTCATCGCCTACTCATCTAAATATACATATTGGTTGCAGGTTAAAAGTTTGCAATTACCACCACCTTAGTTTGAACACGTACTTTGAGAGGTTTTTAGGGGCATACAAGTTTTCGTCTTTGGCTAGTCCTAAAAACAGGAAAAATCGAAATTTATTTCCTTTTTCATTTATTACTTGTGTGATATCTGATTGAAAATATGTTTATGTTTGCTGTACATCCTCCTTTTATTGTTACGCTACCGAAAAAAGTCATCGCTTGCTTAAGTGTTGAGTTTTATAGAAAGTAAAGTTCTATTTAGTGGTGTACAAACTGAGTTATTAAAATTAAGTAGGCTAAAAAGCTCGTCTGGGTCGACAGGATTATAAAAGGGATGTATAGTACTCAAAGTATATTTTTAACGATATATCACACTTTGAAATCGAGTAATAATTTGAGACATAAATACAAAAATTAGTAAGAAATTTTGTTTTCGGCTGTGTTTAGGACTTGCCAATGACGAAAATTTGTAAGACCCTAAAATCCTTTCAAAGAAATTTTTTGAAATAAGCATATGCATTTACATTCCTCCTATCAAATGACCAAGACAGGCCAATGAGTAAATAAGAATAAATCGAACATCAAAATTTATTTCAGGTCCCCTTTTGGCGTAATGAAAAAGGCTTTCAGGAAAGAAGTTTTAAGAGACCATTAAAGTAGGTATGTACATATATTCATATGACTTACTATTTTTTGTCACAGTACGTATATGGATACATATATACATATGTGCATATGTACCGTTTTTTTTAAGGTTGCGTGCACTTGACTACATATTCAATGATCTTAAGATTGTGTGTAGATATGACCATGTTCATTTCTAAAAAA